>CM031863.1:3435957-3539690 GCA_018697195.1 Certhia americana
CCATTCCATTCCATTCCATTCCATTCCATTCCATTCCATTCCATTCCCCAAACACCCCCAAATGAATGATCTGACAGAAGGCACCTTCTAACATATGGTGTGCTGCACTTGAGGGCTGGGAGGAAGATTGGGCTGGGACAGCTTTTTTTTCTGTCCAGTTGAAAATGTATTTAGACACTCCAGAGATCAGGCTGCAAGCCCCAGAAAACAATTCTTTCTGCACATCAAGAGTATGAGCTGCTGCAGCAGGCTCTGCTTGCTCATTCTGTGAACGTGTCCCTGCCCTGATGAGGACAGACCACATACTGAGGAGTGCAAGTAATTCTCTTTCCACACCAATCCATTTTTTGGCTACTTCACTAAGATTAATTCTTCCCTTTGTATTTAACAGCATTTCCAACTAGCAAAACAAAACCAGCTTTATGAATAGCAGCGAACAATCTCCAGCCAGGTTGCCAGGTACTGTGGTGGCTTTGCAGGAGAGGCATCTGTCTGATGGCAACTTGACCAGGACCAACAGCAGAGCAGAGTCCCAGTCCCACGTGCCAACATCAAACTGGTGTTGCCAGGCACAGACTAAAGGAGAAGTTGAGATTTTTTTCAGTTCTTTTATCAATGGTCTGAAATTTCCTGTCTGCGTCTAAAAACTGCTCTTTGGCACTTGGCATAACAAATGCCCCAGAATGCAGTACAAAGATTTAAAAGCAGAATAGCCTGCTCTTCTTGCCACTGAGCCTATGTACAGGCTTTTCTTCAATGTCTGCTCAAAAAAAAAAAAAATTTGGGACAAATTTCAGTCCCTGCAATAGTCACAGCCTGAGAAAAAAAATAAATGTAAGTTTATCTGAATAAAAAAATAAAATAAAATAAAAAAAAAAAAAAACAAAAAAAAACCAAAAAAAAACAAACAAAAAAAAACCAAAAAAAACCCAAAAAAACCCAAAAAAACAAAACAAAACAAAAACCTCAGCTAATTATTCCTGAAACTGGAACATAGGGCCAAAGTGTTAATCTCTTGCATCAGAACACACACCCACCTTTAAATCCAAACCCACAATAGATGTATTCCTCACGTAAGGAAGGGATGAATTCACAAGAGAAAAGCTATTTTTGTTAGACTTTGGCTTTTGATGGCAGGATCTGAGATCTAATCTCTGCAATTTGAGGCTGAGCAGCTATGAAGCATATGTTGTGAAATGCAGAACAGAGTTTCTGACCATCCATTCCAGCATTTCGCAGCCTCCTGCTCCCCGGCATCGTTCCCTGAGCCCTCAGGTCCCAGTTTGTGCACAAAGAGCCAGCTTTTCCCTCCTTTCCATGCCAGCCCAAATCTCATCTCTCTTCTAAAAATGGGCTTGGCAGTATTTTAAGTGTTTGGTTGAAGTCTGTGTGTGTTTTAACCAGAACGTTTTTCCTTCACGATCGCTTTACAGGAACACGCCAGACTGATTTGAAAGTGTCTGATACAGGAATGACTTATTTGTCCTTCCACACAGGGACTGGAATGCTCTTAAAAGACACATTTTCACTGGAGTAACCAGATCTGTGCCAATACAGGTAAAGTGGTGCAACCTTCTGGTGCTTGCAGTGCTTTTCTCCAGTTTGCTGCATCACTCCTTGCCATGACAGCTCAAGGTCTGCTTTGGTCACTTTTAGCACATCCCATCCCCACTCCAGGGTGGACAGGGCCCATCAAATCACCTGTTATAATCTCCACAAGTCTCTTTAAAAGAAATTAAATCCATAGTCCAACCTTGAACTTCCAGCATACCCTGAAGCTGTCTGAGCATGTCCTGCCATTCTCAGTGTGTAGTGTGCCTGTGTTTGTCCTTGTTGTACGAGTGGTTCCCAGCCAGAGGTGACTGTCAGCTTTGCTGGAGACACAGAGTAAATGTTTTGCCCTTGTACAGCAGTGCACTCACTGGAGGAAATCTGCTGCACACCAGCCTGTGCTGGGTTAACAGGAAAAGTGAGTTTTCTGATCTCTCTGGAGCAGCTCAATCTGTAGTGTGATGCATGATTTAGCAGCATTTATGATATTTATGATGTTTTCCTGATTAATTCTCAGAAAGGTTTCTCAGCAACTGACAAATAGAGACCACAAGCACTTTGACACAGAAGAAACTTCTTTGTGTTGTGGTGTAGTGTCAAATATTAGGATTTTTACTTTCCCATTTGTAAGTGCACCCAGAGGTCTCTGGCACAAAGTCACTTCTCTGTATACACATTCCTGACATAAGTAACTGGGCTAGGGAAGTTTCTGTGGCATGACAGAAATGAGGGAAATAAGTAATTTCTTAACATTCTAACAATTGGATTTGAAACTTACAGTGATCACTTGGTTAAAATATTTCTCAAAGGATGCCAGGTTCAATTTTAGTGATATGTTCTGTAATCTTCTAGGAAAACCTCAAAGGAAAAGAGTGAGAAAAGCAAGACAAAACTGTTATTTTTATATCCCTGGACACTGAACAGTTGTATTTATAATTAATTTCCACTGTTACAGAAACTGCCTGCAAATATGTGTTTGAGCTCCTGTCTGATATGACCAGAAAATTTGATATTAGAATGTGACCCTCACACATTTTTAATTTGAAACTTAAATAAGACAAAATAGAATAAATGCACCATTTCCATTATTCCCTCTACCTTTCAGCCCATAAAAGCCTATTCCTTTAAAAACTAGGCACAGTGCCTACAAAGAAATGGTGTCATTAACAAAAATGCTTCATGCTTCTACTGAAACACAAAATATCAGTAGAACTCAACTGTGATTGGAATTAAAATTGTACCAGAAGACTGCAGCACTTGTAAATCCTTCTGAAGAAATAAAGGAGGAGCCTCCATGGCAAGTTTGTCTTTGCACTCAAGGAAACTTCCCAGAGGGAGTGATAGGAGGGAAAAGCTGGTATTTTCCTAAGGGTAGTAAACCAGCTAGTTAATCCTAGGAAAATTCAGCTGGATAATTGTAAGCAGTTAAATCCTTAATTAAAGGACAGTACAAAGGTATCTCAGCAGACACACACACACACAAGGTATTTGTCCTCTCCTCAGTTCTAATAAAATTGTTGTTTAGATGGATTTATGAATTGACTTCAGGATTAGATGCTTCCCTTAGATGTGTCTTCATGGTCTGAGAATAAAATTAACACCATAGCAGAATGCAGATTCCAAAGTGAAAGAGAAGTTGAAGTGCAAAAAACCTGAGAAACAAGGATAAGTCCTCAGTTGAGGGGCGACTCCTATTTAGGAAGTAAAATCTAACAAATGATTTTTTTTTTTTTTCATATGAACTACAACTGGGGAAGCAGGACTTTGTGTGTAATTAATCCCAATTTTAGAGTGAGTATTCTGTGTGTGGATTATCTCTGGGGTAAAGGTATGAAAGACTGAGCTCCCAGCATACATTCCCAGGAAATTGCTTTTAAATCAAGTCTTGGAAGTTAAATATTGAATTTCTGGGGTTTCTGAGGAACCCACAGTGAGTATTTGCAGAAGTCAGGAGGAGGGGTGGGCAGACGGGGCAAGACACAGATTTTGGTTCTCGTGACAGGGAAAGGGAGGAAATAGTGAGGTCTGCAATCCCTGCTGCTCCATCCTGCACACAGAGCTCAGCAATTCACCCAGCTCAGCTCATCCTCTGCTTTTCTTCCTCCCTGGGGGGCTGCCCTCAAAATAAAACCCTCAGCTCCATCCTCCACTTCTCAGCTCTCCATCCTTCACACTGCAAGCAGGCAGCTCTCTGTGCTGAGGAGCAGCCTGACAATTTAAAGAAGTGTATAGGACCATCCATCATGAATATGAAGACTTGAAAGTATGTTTAATTTTGCTGTCTTCAGGAAACCATCAGCCCAAGATTCCAGCTGCTCAAAATACGTCAGCAGTGGCTGCAACTGCAGGGCCCTGAGAGGGAATCCACGTAGAAGCCAAATGGATTTATACATCTGCTGCTTCTGTGTTGCTAAGTTGGGTCTCCATCTCTTATCATTGCAATCCACCCATATTTATTTGATTTTTGCCCCAAAATTTTTGGGCAGTACAAAACAACAGTAGTAGTCCCACTTCTCTCACAGAAAGTTATTTTAGAAGGTAAAGGGTAGCATGGTTTCCAAGTCCTTTCACCAGATGGCATCAATTAACACACCTCCAAATGTTAATATTTTATAAGACTGAGAGAACAGTCATGTATTTTATTCCCTTTCTCACAAGCATACACTTGCAAAAATGTTTTCTAACATATCTTAATTCATATCTCTTATTTCATAATTACCATTTCACTATACTTTCTGCCCCTGTCACAGCTTAGTTGTGTTTTTTGAAATTTAATCAAATAATAATTAAATTCTGAGGGTAACACCTCTGGTTATCTCTTCATAATTAAAGTTTACTTTTTTCTTCAGGAATGTTTGAAAGGAAAAAGCAATTGCTTGTAAGAATGCATGCATATCATTTATGTGTGAGTTTGATGACTGAAGTGACTTTGGCAGGGAAATCAGAGAAAATAAAATTTATGTATTCAGATACTGGGACTTTGGAATTTTTCTTTTTTTAATTTCGATTGGGTAACTGGTTTCAAGAAGTCCCAAATGCATGCCAAACAAAACCCAAGAGGCTTGTAAGCTTTCTGTTTTAAACACTGCTTTTGCTGAGCATGGTAGGTACAACAAATTGCTCTCTTTACCTTCCCTCACAGGCAGACTAAATTCTTTCCAAGATGGTTCAAGGAGGACCCATCAATATTTGCTTAATGGGGTCCTGTTTTTTCCCTGAAATCCTAGGGAAAAAATCCAAACCTCACTTTGCTGGAATAGAATGAGATACAGTTAAAACACTATTAATGCAGAGAAAACTGTGCCCCAACTACCATTCTGTTCAGACAACAATTTTTCTTTGCTCCAGTCCAGGGTTACTTGGCATCTGAGATTTATAAAGGAAAAAAATAACCTGACACCATAACCCTTTCAATATTTCAGAGTTTACATTGACAAAATTGTTCTTAATATTTTATTGGACTATCTCCTCACTAGACAGCTTGAGGGTATTTTCTTCAAAATAAATAATGGTCAAGAAGATTTAAAATAATAGCTTTTCATTCTAGGGTTATTTACAGTCCCATGATTAAGTCATGAAACTGCAGAATACACAAAGAGGTGATTATAACATTGTCAGTGTCCAGCAAAGTGTCTGACAGGACCTAGCTGGGCCACTGCATCCCCAGCTGTGACAGATGTGGCAGCAAAGACAGAAAACACAGTTTGAGTCTATCGGCAACAGAAAACAAGATTTTAGATGTGCTGTCAGGGATGAACAGCGGAAATCATACTGGTGTTAGAGAAAGTGATGCACGTTTCCCCAAAGCTGAACTCGGAGCAGGGCAGAGGGAACAGTAAATAATCAATGTTACAGGCAGGGTGATGTGCTTGTTCTTGGTTACGTGGAATAGTCCTGTAAGTAAATTGGGCTGTTAGGTGTTGCACATCAACACTCCTTACCTTATTAGATTACAAGGCTTTACAGCACTCTCTCAGAACCTGATAACAGTCCTGACTGCCTCTCCTTACACAAACCTTGACAACCATACAACATTTTACATTTAATTACTTGAGCTGAAACTGTTCCTTGTACAAAGGTTGTTTTCAAATTAATTAATCTGCTTCCTCCATATGCCACAATTCTCTTTTGTATCCTTCATGATCTTTCAGACACGAACAAAACTCATCCAAGATCCATATGTCTCTATATTTGCTGTTGTTATGCACTTGTACCTGCTTTTTAAAAAAAAAAAAAAAAAACAACTTTTATTGAAAAGCTTCTTTTAAAACTGATAAATAGCTTTTCACAATGTCACCTAGTCATAATATACTTTTTTTGGTTATTGTTATGTGAGAACTGTTATCACCAGCATGAACACTAATCTCATTTGAATAACAACTACCTAAGGAAGCTACCAGGCATTTGGACTTTTTTAATGCAATCCAAGGGCTGGAATAACTTAAGCCCATGGATAAACAGCAGGAACTCTGCAGGTCACTCTCCAGTTGCCTACAACAACAATATTGTGGAGAAGTTAACACCTAATCTAATTAGTTTCCTTGGGGGGAAAAGAAATTAAAAAAAAGGAGAACAGTATCTCTCTGGGTTTATAATGTATATTTTTAATCCTGTAATTAGCATTGCAGTGGCTTATCCTGGTAGCATGAGATAGTCAAAGTTATCAGCTTTGCTACCCAAATTAGAACTCTTAGTCTCTCCTGATTCAAACTATCTCAAAATAATTATAATAATAATTTATTATTAAAAAAAAAAAGTCAGGAATCTCACAGATGTCTTGTGTTCTCATGCAGTGAGTTTGAAGACAAAAATGAGCACCTTCTTATTTTCCAGTGGTTCTGAGACAAACCTCTGGCATTTCCACATTTCTCTGTATAAAACAACAGGAAAATTCTGGTTCTGGGCAACCCCTCGACCCTTTTGGTCGAGGAAGGGCTGCTGTGACCCTGGAAAAAGTGAATCCTTGAACAGCTCTGCTGCTTCCACCTGAAATAGATTCAGCCATTCCCATTCTGGGAAGGTTTGGAGGTCATTGAACTAGCCAAATGTTCACTAATACAGTCACAGGCATTAGAAAATGGTTCTCCCCAGCTCTTTGCAATCATGGGTTTTGTTATCAGAAAGCTGAAAGAATCTGAATTGTTTTTCCTTACCTAAATTTTGCTTCTAGGATAACGAGAAATTAAGATAAAGAGATAAAGAGAAATAGGATAAAGAATTAGAGAATTAGGATAAAGAGATATTAAAAGAATGCATCTATTGCTTGAATATTGCCCTCTGAACTGGAGTCTTATGGACATTTTTCATGGTTTAAACTTTGAAAAAAATATTAAAAAAGAGACTGGTAACATCAAAGGTTGACTCTGTTGAGTATCATCATTGTGTGACACAAAAAAGTCAAGAAACCTTAAACAATTTGCTGATGTTGTGCCTTCTGTGTCATCAATTGCCTTTATTTTTAGAACAACTCTTGAGTGCAAAGCTGTACGTTGCTGCACCTAGATTTTTTAATGTACTGGTGAGTGATGGGAGTCAGATGAAGTTGGAAAGATTCTTGTTATGACAACACTTTCGGACATCAGTACATGAGGTCTGAATATTTCTGAGTCTGGCATAATCTTTTTCAGGTCTTGGCTAAACAGTGGAGTTCCATCTTCAGGGGATGCACCACAGCATGGGAAGAGCAGAGCTTGTACTAGCAGTAACAGACCAGCTCATAAATTCAATGACATCGTTAGGATTCCCCTGAGAATATTATTAATTTTGAAGATTGTAAGAACATAGTCACACAGTAGGTGCTGCATAAAATGAAAAAAAGAAAAAACCAAAAACCAAACTTCTACTTCAAGACTCCAAGTTGGGTTTTGGTTTTGGTGGGGGGGGCTGGGGGAGGTTTGTGTGTGTGTGTGTGATTCTGGGATTTTTGTTTGTTTGTTTGCTTTGTTTTGTTTTGTTTTTTCTTTTCCCTCCCATTTTATTATTTTTCCCATATTAAAAAAGATAACAAAAATCCATGGTTTTCACTTCAGATTTTACAGTGTAATTCTGAGTACACCTTAAACCATGAAGGATAAGGCATGGAATACCAAGAATTCTCCATGCTGCAGTAAAAAGCAGACAGTGTCAGCATGGTTTTTTTCACAGTTCTTCTTCACAAACAACAGCATAGACAGAGGAAGATGGAGAAATGGGAGGACAATGGTTTATTACTGGCAAGAGCTCCAAATCTGGGAAGCCTGACACGTGACTCAAAATGTGACAGATGAAATATAGGAAATTTCAGAGTATTAGGAACATTATTCTGGATGTCTTATTGAAACACACTACACAATCATCTGCCACAAAAGTGGAGTGATTCAATTTTAAGGCAATTTAAAAATCAAATTGAGGACATCTCTCATTTGAAGTGAGTGAGACTTGGCAGGTCCTTTACAGACGAGAAGAGCTAAGCCCTGCTGCCTGTAAAAGTTCTGGATCACAGAGGTGGGAACCATTGAAGGGGAAAAAAAAATAATCTTTTATAACTTCTATGACTGTGGGGAGAAATGTGCCCCTGTAAACCAGAAGGCAGATCAGAAGAATCCTTTGTATAGGGGGTTTTATCTCCAGGTCAATGGGTCCTGAACAGGTTTTTTTTGTAGGAAAAAAATCTTAAGAGCAGGGAGCAGAAAAAAAAATAACAAACACAAGGGAGTATTTTCTCAAAGAAGTCAAGGAAAAATAAGAATTCATTACTAGAGAAGAAGTATTAGTAAAGTTCAGCAAAAAGCAGATGAACAGGGGAAAAACGAAAACACAACAAATTTTGAGGGTAAAATCCCAAGAAATGGGCCCAATAATCTTATACCCGGTATGATTCAATGGGTTTGTAACTCATATTGTTAATAAGATTGAGATAAATAATTTGCTAAACAGAAAGAACCCTAAGTTTTGCAAAACTACCTGGTGATCAAATCTATTAATTTATTCAATTTGACTAAACGCGTACAAAAGGATCAAAGTGGATTTTTAAAAGCATGTGGATATTTCCACATACTCTTGGCCTCAATTCAAATTTTTGAAATGACCTGGGGTCAGACTCGTAAAGTTATTCAACAGCCTAAAATATATACACAAGTACTAATGGGACACACATAAGTGCCTAACTAATTCAGTTACTTGACTTCTGTTAAAAATTTCAATTAATATATTCCACTGGGCTTTGAAAAGGAATTGGAAATGCTGAGAATTTATTCATTAAGAGCTCATTTTCATAATCTGGTGTGTAAGAAAAACAATGTTAAATGCTCTTTGCTGTCATCAGATGTATCTGTTGATCATCTAAATCCGAACAGTCTGAAGTTATTTTTGTACTCTAGACTATTCACTGCGACTTTATCAAACGTGCCAAGGCACTTTCATTATTATTTCTCCTGTCATAAAATTTGGGTTTTATCTTCAGATGTATCAATATGATTTTGTCTCCATCTGCACTTGCTAAGTAAAATTAATTGGAATCACATTTACCATGATCAAACTAAAATTAAATGAGATTGTTATACTGGAGACATGGGGGTTTTTTTTCCTGTTTTAGGTAGAATTAAAACAGAGATTTTTCCTGCTCTTCCCTGGATGTGATTTTTTTTTTCTCTTAAACTCTTAAATCCAAAGAAATAAAAGGAATTCAGAATTCAGCATAAAACTTTTTTTTTTTTTTTTTTTTTTTTTTTATTGTTTAAAAAAACCGTGAGTTTTTTTTATTTTAAAATCCAAAAACGAAAAGTAAAATTAATTTTTTTTTTTTTTTTTTTTAAAGGATACCATTTTGCAAATACACAGGGAAAATTATTAATAAAAAAATGGAGCACAGCACTGATTGAACATTAGTGTAGCACTGATTGAACATTAGTGTATGTGCTCAGCCACTAAGCCGGTCTGGGTGAGATGAGCTTTGTACTCAGGGCATTGTGTGCATTCATAATGAGATAATCAGTTTAAAACTATCCAAGAACTTCTGAACTGCAGATTAACTTCTATCATCCTCTGCAGAAATGGAGAGTGATTGCCAGCACGATCCAGGGGAGGAATTTTTTTGCCCTTTCTTCTCTATATACATAGAAATGGCGTGGAAATTTTAATTTATTTCTTGGTGAAGTACCTGAGGCTGTTTTTGTTAAATAAGAATGGTTTGGGTTGGAAGGGGCAATAAAAATCATCTTATTCCAATCCCCTGCCATGGGACACCTTCTACTGCCCCAGGCTGCTCAGAGCCCCATCCATCCTGGTCTTGGACACTTCCAGGGATCCAGGGGCAGCCACAGCTTCTCTGAACACCCTGTGCCAGGGCCTCCCCACCCTCACAGGCAGAAATTTTTTCTTATTATCTAATCCCCTACTCTTTTTCAGTTTGAAGCCTTTGCCCCTTGTCCTGTCCCTCCAGGCCCTTGTCCCCAGTCCCTCTCCAGCTCTCCTGGAGCCCCTTTAGGCCTTGGAAAGGATGTCCCAGGAGCCTTTTCTTCTCCAGGCTGGAAAACCTCATCTCTCCCACCATGCCTCCAGAACAGTGGGGCTCCCACCCTCAGAACATCTCCATGGCTCCCTCTGGACTCACTCCAGAAGGTCCATGTCCTTCTGATTTCAAGGTTCTCAGAGCTGGAGAAAGTTCCTGCATTACCCGTAATTATTTATTTTGTGCCCACTGATGAAACAAGAAAAGGAATACAAATTAACAAAACCTTAAAATTATATCAACAATTAATCTGCAAATAATTTCTGTCTGGCGTGCTGTTATCTAACCCCTGATATCCTACGCCAAATTCTATTTCTGCTGGCCCACTCTAACCTTGGGTTAAAGGTCCATCTCTACCCTTCCTCCTCCCAAGCAAATTTTTCTGTCTGGACTCTTAAGACAAGAGATAACAGAATTATTTTCCACTTAGATTTTGAGAAAGCGTTCAATTTCTGAAATACTTTCAATTAGTGGAACATGGCAAATGATGTCTAAGGCATCTCTCATGTCTGAAAAGAACACAATCTTTCATCACTAACTTGTCAATGCTGTATTCTTGTTCTGATGCACTTCTCCACAGCATCACCTTTCAATTTGCTGTCAGGGACCATATATATGTGACAAACATTTCAAAATGAGTGATAAGGTTAAAATTGTGTTCTCTGAGTTTGTGTACAAACATTCTGCACATTCTCAAGCCTCTCTTTGCCCAACTGGCTCTCTGTAGTCTTATTTTTCATTCTTACACAGGTGCTGTGGTTGCTGTGCCTTTAAATATTGCAATACCGTGAGAAAACCCTAAATCACAGTGCATTGTGAGTGCTGACTTAGTAACCAAGAAAATGAGAGCTTTACTGCACTACACAAAAGATCCATGTTTCCTCACATTTAACAAACTGCAGAAAGCCCTGCAATGTAGATAGCAGGAACTAAGAAGTTCTATGCTCTAAGTAGGCAAGAGATAAAGGGCTATGGGGCAAAGGAGGGGAAAAGATAAAGAGCATCACTGTGAGACCAGTTTTTGATACTATCAATCCTGTTTAGCCATTTTCTTTTAGCTAAAATGTTTGTTTACACTGTCTTGGGGTTTTATTCCAAATGTCAAAGTGACAGGAATGATATGAAAAACATAGATTAGAAAGCAATTGCTCAAGTACAGTGTCCTCTGAGGCAGAGAGTTTCTTTATGAAGCCTTGGACAGAGGGAACATGATAATGCTTTCATTCTCCACATTTCAAGCCAGTTGACTACAACAGCACTGCTAAAACCCAGGATCTCTCTACCCTGCTTGTGCTAAGCAGCAATTGATGTCTATCCCATGCCAGCTATGCCAGTTCCTGAAGTTTCCCTCAATGGAGGAAAGGGAAAATTCCTTCTCTTTTTCTTGGCAGACCATGTCAAGGAGAGACCCTTGACCTTCAGGTTCATGGACCTCACTCCCCGGGTTGTCCAAAATTGCTGCTCCTTGGAGCAGGCTGGCAAGGTCTAAATGGTAAAATGTTTGGTTTGTAATCCCATGGGTTTCATATGACTCCTACTGCCAAGCAGGGATCATGGGAAGAAACCAGAATGCAGACAACATAGACCCTGTTTGGAACAGTGAAAATAAACATTTTCAGAAACAAAAGCTTCTACAAACTGGTGGGATTTTTTTGAGAAAGCATTAAAAATGGTACTTTGCATAGCCATGTGACATAGTTTAAATGTATATAAAACCAGCAGCCAGCTCTTTACTGTCTCAGTACCTAATTTGGCAGCAAACTTACCAGCATAGTCCCACTCACTTAGGAAAAACAAACAACACTGATTTCTTTTCTTTTAGAGGTGATGCTTGGAAAATTTTGTTACAAATAGCTTTCACTGAACTTTAAAAGGAAATTTTGTCATATATTGCAGGAATACTCCTTCAATCCTTGCTCCCTGCAGGAAATGACCAAAGATTCATTTGGAGGGTTTAGCCAAGGCATGTCCATACAACCATTGCTCCAGGGTTTTATTGTATTCTAGGCAAGACCTGAGCTCACTGTGGGCACATCCACACAGTTCAAGAAATAATTTAAGCTCCAGAAAAGGTCACAGGAGCAGGCAAGCACACAGGCAGGATGGGCAACCACAGGAATCACCTGTGCTGGGAAACTGTAAGGTTGGGAAACACCTCTAAGATCATGTCAGACCATCAATATAAACAAACAATTTCTAAGCTATCACTTGTGAAAATGAGGGCTCTGGGCTGGATTATCAGGAGGTGGATAATGCAGCTGCTTTTTATGTTCTTGCATGAAGGTATTAATGGCAGCACTGAGAGTTGTCTGGGTTTGGGGTGTGCCCTGAACCCCACACTGCTGGCTGCACTGCAGTGATTGACTGGGTAAAGGATATGAGTCCAGCTCAGTGCAAAGGTGAGCAGAGCAGTTTAAACCACTCTTCAGCAGTCACTTAAAGCAAACTGGAGTGAATTAGGTCATACAAGTTTACAGTCATACCAGCTACAGCCGAGGAGAGCTTTAAAAACTATCCTTGACACCTCTTAGCTTTTAGTCATTCTTCTCTCCTTGTTTCTTTATGACTCTGTCATTCAATCCACCATCCAAGCTGCCTCTTGCCCAGGAACAGCTCAGTCCAGTTCCGTGGATTTTGAGGGAAAAAATCCATGATGCTAAAAGAACAGAGAAAGTCTGAGGGCTGGACCAGGGGCCTTGGCAGCAAGGGAGGAACAGGACCTTGAAAGAGTGCTGGCACAGCTGGATGTGACTGCAGCTGCTCCTCTTCCCCCTCCACATGGGTGAGCTCTGAGCCTCAGTCAGGGTTGAAAAATGCCAACTGTTTGGTCAAAGGCAGACAGGGGAGCTCCTGAAGAGAAGTAGCTGTGAAGATTCTGGTGTTGTGGTGAAAATTATCAACAGCTCTTGGTAATGAGTATAAGGATTAGATTGACATTTGTCCTTCTAACTTTGGTCTGTCCACTCATTTTTATATAAATTCAAATTCTTTCATATTAAAGAAACGTCCACAGCATTGTGGGTTGATCTGAAATAGAAATAATAACTCTTTGCATATAATCTGCCCCAAATTTAGATTTTTATTTTTAGATTTGGAGTGTGCTCCTGTCGGTGGTGAGGTTGGTGTTCCCTGTTTGCTGCTCATCCCCCATACCTATATATAATTCACCTCAGAGACCTACTAGTTTGCAATCAAAATATGTAACTTAAAAAAAAAAAAAAAAAAAAAGAAAAAAGAATAAAGAAAAAAAAGTCCTTCAGCCCACACACCATATCATGAGTGTATCCAGTTTGATCTGGTCTTATTTTGGCCTGACTTGGGTCAAATAGAGCAGGTTAGGCCCAGGAATAACGGGGGAGAATGGCTGGTGTGTGATGCCCATGTTCTTCCTGTTCTTGCCTAAGCAGCAGCACAGCACAAATTAGAATGGAACGTGATGCTCCCATTGCACCCTGACACTGAAATGTTCAAGAAACCCCAGTGGGATCAGTGAAGGCAACACTCAGATATCCCTTTTTTAATCATGTGTTCCTCTTCAGCTTTCAAGTCTTGAATGGGAGAATTTGCAGAAGCAGCACAAGAGACACAACCCAGTGTGTGGTTATAATTAAAAAAAGTAGCAGCATAATTAAAATGATAACGGAGGCAGAAAGGTAACCAGTTTTCAAAGGTGATTTGAGAAAGCACGGAGGGGAAATGGGATTTTTGCCATTAACTTCACTAAAGTTGGTTTTTCCCTACAAATTTAATGTCTCCTTAGGTGTCCTAATTTTTTGTATCTAATAGAAGCTCTACAGGTAAAAATCAATTAGATCATTGTCGTTGCATGATAATTTAAAAAACAGCAATAAAGTTGTCTCCTAGAAATATAATATTTTCATTTTAGAGCATAATATTTATTTGAGTTATCAGAGCACCATTTCAGCCTTTCCTTTCACATGAAATAATATGTATGCAGCAGAGTGATACCAAGTAGTGTGATAAAAGACATTTCCCAAAGTTCAATTGCTCATAATGGCTTATATTGCCTATGCATATGTGCCTGCACAGGAGGCCGTTTATTTCAGGGAAAAGAAAAAAAAAAAAAAGAAAAAAAAAAAGTGGAAATTTGCAGCATTTGTTACAGTTATCAGACTTGAACACCTTTAGATGGTTTCCCATGAAAGATGTCTCTATGTGACCAAAAGCTGTTAATAGCAGGGTTTTTTGCTGGAAACCTCCAGCTATCTTTCTGTAAAAGACTGAGGCTGTAAAGTCCTTGTATCTGTTTCTGTTACAGGCCAGGGAAATGCAGCTGCAGCGCTGCAGAAGGAGGAGCTGTGCTCGTGGGGCTGGTTTCCTTCAGAAGGGCGATGCTGAGCACCTTGTCTGCCTGTGTTTCCACAACAATACACTACTGCTTAATAACAATCCATAATGTTCTAAAAATAATAAGCCTAGGTGGTCTGGAAAGCTAGGAAATAGAAAGGCTGTCACATTTTCTCCAGAGGGAATTGATACATTTTGTTGTGCTCTATTCCCCGAAGGGCACAGCAGATGTACAGGTACTAGGCTAGAAATTGTTATAATTACAAAACCTGCATTCAGTTCCTCAGAGAGCTTTGAAATTTCAGCATACAGTAGAAACTGGAGCTTTGAAGAGGAAAAAAAAAATCCATATGCCCAAAGAACAATAGAGTACAGGATGATTTCCTGAATTATTTACTGCAGCAAGTCGATCATTAAGAAATACAACTCAACAAACAAAACTTACAAGAACCACTGTAAATCTAAAGTACATCAAACCCAAAATTTCTGGCCCACAAAGGATTTTTTAATACATATATGCTACTTCTGTTTTGCACTTCCTGCACAGATTGGTTATATAAGAATCTATACAGACTGATATCACTCTTCTTCTCACCCCATCTCTGGTGTTTGTGAATTGAGCTATTTGTTTTCTGTGAGGAGAAAAGCCTTTATTACTGCTAACAAAAGAAAATGAATTGTATTCTTTATGTTCCTATGCAGTTAAAAAAAAAAAAAAAAGCTTACTGTCTTATTCTATATTTGGAAAGGGTCAATCATTGGTGATGGCAACAGAGAAGAGGTTTTCAGGTCCTTTCTTATTTCATTGACTCATAGAATCATGAAATGGTTTGATTTGGCTGTGGCTTTAACACTCATCTAATCCAACCTCCTTCCCATGGGTAAGGACACCTTCCACTCTTCACCCTGTGCCGGGGCCTCCTCTCCCTCACAAGGAAGAATTTCTTCATAATAGCCAATCAAACCCAGCCCAATTTCAGTGTAAATCCATTCCCCCTTTTCCTGTCACTCCAGACCCTGGTCCAAAGTGCCTCTCCATCTGTCCTGTAGCCCCTTACAAGAATCCACAGCAGTTGTTCTGTTTGGTCCCATGCCATTCTCTTAAGGCCACAAACCCATGGGTAAATCCTCTGGTTTCTTGGGCACCCATAAAACTTACTGACCTCAGTAGGAGGCTCACAGGCTTTCATCAGTACTTCTGAGATGCTCAGATGTTCTTTCTAAATCAAGATATATAATTTATGGATATCTTCTGGAGATGAGAACATTTTACATAGATCTGTCCCAACTATTTGACAACCTGCATTGTTCAAATTTCATCGTTGTATCACTGGAAATTCATATAAAAATTGAAATGCACTGCAAGATGGTTAAAAATTTCTCCTGGGAATCTGGCAAAAGCAGAGTTTCCTTGGGTTCACCATTTTAACCCCCTGCTGTATTTACCTGAGGCAAATTTGCTTCAGGGGAGTGTAGAAGTCTCACAGGCAAGAGGGGAGAATCTTCAAGTGTCTGGTGCCTGGAGCATTTGGCATAGCACCAAGTTATTAATCCTGTGACAGCAGCTTTAAATCACATCCTGTGATGTCTGTCCTTCTCCTTTTAATTGCTGAGCCCTTTCTGCTAGTCACTGTCACTGCTCTTATTTAAGCTTTTACCTTTAGGAGGCTGTTCTTAGGTAGGAAGAGTGAGGCAGGGGAAAGAAGGAGAGAGCAGAGGGAGGAAGATGAGGAGGAGAAGGGAGGATGAGAGCAGAAGGCTCAAGGTAAATGTTCAGATTTATTATCCAAGTCAAGGCAGACACCACAGTGAGGTGACATGACTTCCAGAACAGCTACCTCCAAACAGGACCAAGCAGGAACTGTGATTTTCCCATTTTTTATTCTGATTTCTAAATGTTTTCGAATCACGTGTTGTGTGCTACTCTTAGTGTGGGTTACAAATAACAGCCTAATCCAAATTGTTGCAAAAATTGTTTGATAAATAATCTGTTATACCAGGAAAGCTTCAGTCTCATTGAAAACATGAAAGCTATTATACAATGGATTTTTGACAGGCTCACTGGAGCCCACTCTGATAAATGTATAGGGAGATCACTCTTTATAGCAATCTTATATATACAATAAATTGTGCTAGCGTGGCTCTTAAGGAGAAACGTTTGAAAGAAAAGTATTTGAGAGTTAAAATTAAAAAAAAAACCCACCAAACACAAGCAAACAACTGAAAAATAACACTCAGAAAATATCCTGGCACTTACATTTCTCACAATTAAGCTCCAAACAAGGGATTTCTCTCTACTTTGAAGGAAACTTCTGTAGTAACCTTTTCAAATTTTGCAAAGCCATAAGCGAATATACTAGAATTGCAAAGCACTGTGTTTCATCTGGCATAGCTCTTCAATCTCTTCAATAATTTCTGGTGCCACAAAATGTCTTCATGTAACATAGCAACAGTTTCAGCAACTGTGCAGATTTAGAATCATCAAAAACATTTTAGTTTGGTCTAAATTGCAAGGCTCCCTTCCATGTTCTATGCATTGCATAATGTGTAGGTGTAGCATTTGTAAATAGCTGTCTGTAGTCCCACAGTGAAAAAAACCCAACAAACATAATAATAATAATAATAATAATAATAATGATAATGATAATTCAATGTGAATGGATACTGTATCTGATGCTGGTAATCCCTACAAAGCAGGGATGAGATGAGATGAGATGAGATGTCTTGGAAAGGAAAAAATCCAGATCTAGGGGCAAAATATCCTTTTGCTTCTCAGTACTTAAAGGCAACACATTCATGGCCAAAATAACCAGGTAGGAAAAAATAAAGTGGAAATTATAAAATTAAGGGAAATCTCTGGCTTGTGGAATGTGTGCTTTCTTATACAATGTGCAGTGCTTCTAAAGGGCTTTCAAGCAGATACTCAGTATACAAGTTTTTGTTTCCAACAGGGCATGGACACACTGAGTTCAGAGAACTCTCTGGGGAGTGCCAGAGCCTGGGACGTGATGGTTCACAGGCAGGAACTTCTGCGCAGCACAATTTCTCACAGCAAATAAACAATGCAATGGAATTTTAAGTGTACTTGTAAGGTTACATATTTAAATAAGGAAATGTGTAGGATTAACTTGCTAAGGGTTTGGTGTTTTCTACTTATCTCTTTGAGAAAGGATGATATGATCTATCTTTAATTTGTAACTGTGTAACTGTGGTCAGCGTTGGTTGATGGTCAGTGAAGGGAGCCAAGTGCTGCAGCTACACTTCAGTGTGTACAAACACTTACCTGTGTCTGAGAGTGCATAAAATATAGGTAAGCAAATACAGCTTGAACATGGAAACTCTGCCCTGAAAGGAAACTTCCTTCTTACCACCTCTCTCTAACGTGCAAGTAGGTTCCAAAATTACAGCTGCAGGGAGTTTCCTTTTTAGCAGAAGCTCCCCAGTCAGAGCAGGGGAAAGGAGCAGCTACACAGAGGGATGGGCCCCTCAGTGGGATGATGCACAAAATGTCTCCTGATCACACTGAGATGAAATCAAGACTTCTAGTACACAAAATGAAGACCATGCTGGTCTGTAAACACTGAAGAATGTCATTAAACCCCAAAAACCTCTCCTGCAGTTCAGTTGATTGGTCTGAAATTTCCAATGTGCACGTTCAATATAGAATAGCCAAGCATGTCTAAGTAGGTGGCACTGAGATGGGAACAGTTCTTGCCTCTTGAGATGCACCTCATAACCCTGCATTTGGATTTGAGCTGATGTACACCTTTCCAGTAGGCAGCAAAAAAAGAAGGAGCTAGCCCAAACCAGCCTCTGACAATAAACATGGAGCACTAGCTCATTGTTTTTACAGTTTCCCTCTCTTCCTGGAGCAGATGTGGAAGACACAGGTCTCACACTTCAGCAGCCATTGAGATGTCCAGAACATGAGCTGATGGTAACCAGGTGAGCAGTTATCTCATTCTGAATACGAGTTTCTGGAAAGATCTAATTTCCCTCTCAAACAGTGCATCCTAAAAAATAGTGGTGAAGTGGAACATGGATGTGAATGTTGCAAGAGCTGCAATCTAAAAATTTACTGGTGGTGCCTGACTTCATCCTTAGCAAACAGCACATTGGAAGAGTAGGAGAAAGTGTAATCTAAAAATCTCATTTAAAAACAAATATATGTTCTTTCCCTTAATTAAGTCCATTAGTTCTTGCAATTAATCTAATTGTAACTGGGATTTCATGCAAATAGTTGCTGGCAATATTAGCAGAGAGAGTAACACTTGCCACAGCTGGAGGTCATGAGAACTTAAGGGCATTTTCCAGCCTCTTCCCTGAGCACCACTTTCACAAGGAATAATTATGCAGAGCGAAAGCTGATGGATTGTTCTGATATCAGTGAAGCCTTCATGTCTTTTCACCAGATGTAAAGTGTAATCAGAATTTTTCAGCAGTACTTCTGAATGTCATTTTTACAGTTTTATTGGCAGCTTTTTAGAATCCATTTCCTGCCATGCATGGAGACACAAAGAGGCAGAATTGTAAAAACGCTGCACTTCTTTTCCTCCTTTTTCTTCAGCAGAGGGAAGATAGCAACAAGAAAGAGAAGACAGAACTGGTGTTAGATGTGCAACACTATGGGAACTTTGGTTGCCCTGTAATCTGGCTGTGGGTTTTTTCCACGGCCTGATAGTGCCAGGCTGCTGAGTATCTCAACTTTTGTAATTAAAGTGTCTTTAGTCATAAGTACCCCTGTATTGCTATGCTCACTGACTGAAAATTTCACATCATCAGCCTCCCCTGCCAAACACCTCGTGCATGCTGTGCTCAGCACCTGGAACCTGTGGTTTACAGCAGCTCCCTATCCTGCAGAAAGGAAATATTTGGATTGCAGTGGGGGCCTGCAGTGGCAAAGCAGAGCTGATGGTGGCGTGTGGGGAAGTGCAGCTGTGCCAATGGCAGCAGCACACGAGCAGGGGAAGAGCTCAGCAGAAGGTTGCCCAGTTGTGTTTGTGGACAATCCACCCACCATGGAGAAGCCTGTGGCCAGTCACCAACCAACAATCATTACCAGACCTCTAATTAAAGTGCATCACTTCTGATTGCTGATATTGCACAGTTAATTTGGTGTTGGTAGATCAGCTGTAGGAACTGTTGTTATGGGAGACATTTGGGAGTCCACAGTGCCAGATCATAAAAAGATTGGCAGCACACAGCAATATTGAGAATCTTACACCTGTAAAGCTGTCGAATCATAGATAATGTATGTACTCATTGTCTCACAAAGCCAATAAAGAGAAAGGTTTATCAACAAGAAAGGATTTTGCCCGCTTGACTTCTTCAAATTGAAAAGAAAGATCCATATTGGCAAGATCTTTATCAACTGAAGGCTGTTTTTTGAAATCAACAAGGGCATTTCTGCTTCTCAGGCTTCCTCTGACTGCTGACACTGAGAGACTGAGCTCAGTCTTTGTTTTCCTGTTTTGCTCCTTAGTGAGTGTTTGCACATCGTGAAATGGACCCTTTCTTTTCAGACTGTACACAGGGGAAAGCTGGATGTTGTTTCAGATCTGAATGCACAGTGAGGGGACAAAACTCAAATCTCCTACCATTCCCAGTGTGGTACAGTAAGGGATAACGGACCCACACTTCTGAAACATCAAGGCAGAAAGTGTTGCCTACAGGACAAAAAGTGCAGGTATATGCTGTGGCATGTCATGACCAGGCAGCAAAGGCACCTCTGGAAAAAATTTGGGTGAAATAAGGCCAGAAGTCTTTTATTTGTTTTTTGCTTTGACCACATTACCTAAGCAACAAAGACATATTGGAAACTACAGTTTTGATCTTGTGGCAATTTAATGGGAATTAAGTGTGAGATGGTGACTGTGGGATGATGATTGTGGGTGCTGTTCTCCAAGGAGATCTTTCACACAAATCCAAAAAATTTGTCAAATCATCCTATGAGTCACCCCAAGAGCAATGCACCTGAACACACTGACATTTTTGTTGGGTGTGAATTGTCCAAAGAGTTTGCCTTTGGTGCAGTTAATTAGCCCAGTAAGAGCTTGCAAAGTTAGAGATGAAATGATGCTCTGCAGTCTTTGCTCAATGGTCTGCACAATGTGGTTGCATTGGGAAATTATGCTCAAGCTTGGAAACAAATCAGTCCAACCCAGCTGTCTGCCTGTGCATCGTACACACACTGCAAACTGCACAAGCTCTTTGCCATGACTCACTTCTGAGTCTGCTAAACTGCCCTTCCCATTCCTTCTCTCATCTTAAGATGGATCTGCCATTCCCTGAACCTTACTATTTACCTTGCTTGACTCTTCTCTCACAGTTTTGGCAGCCCTTCAGAGATAATGTTGCTAATGAAGATACGGAATTTCAATGCCAATGTATCAGAAAAAAATGCACCTATTTTCCAGATATTAGTAGCCACACCAAAAGCACTGCTTTTATGACAAAGTAGAATGGGGTTCCTAAATCTGCTTTCAGATTGTATTCAGGTTGGTGAGATATTTTCCTGTGTGCTTAGCCTTGGTTCCAGACTTCTGCCCTGGTGTTTATGGACAATGGGCAAATGGAGAATGAGAGGATGAACAGGAAAGATGAATAATTTGGCATAAATTCCTGCAAGTTGTAGTGAACCTGGGAGATTCTCTGGGGCAAAAAGCATAAGACTTAGGGGTTTTGTACCAGCTAACAATCAAGATAGGCAATGCTGATAGCAGCACTGTAAGAAGGTTTATTTCTATTCCTGTAATTTCAAGTAGGTCTTAAGTAGAAGGCAAGTATCTGTTATGTTTGCTGTCTACACAAGCTGTGAATTTCATCAAGTCCAATGTAGTTCTTAGGCATTTAAGAAAGGACCTTCCAAACCAGCAAAGTAAAAGCTGAGCTCTATTCAGAAATACAAGCAAAAAAACTTCTGCAATCACCTGTCTCCAACTCTGCTTCTCTTGGCTTTGTGTGAACAGAGCGCTATGACCTTCTCCCACACACCCAAAAGAAAGGATATTCTGCTTTCAAGAAACCTTTCTACTTTTCTTTGACATCCCCAAGGTGCCTAAATAACAGAGTCAAGTCATCCAACCTTGAAGTCAACTTAGCAAGCCTTGATTTTTCCAGATTCACACACCAATATGAAAAGAAATACTGGATGAAAGTCAATAGGTTTATGCATGCACTCAGGAAGATTTAAGTCAGTGTCGAACACAAGTACTTGATTTCAGGTTTAGCTGAGTACAATCAAAACTCTTGTCAGATAAAAGTCTTTAATTAGATTTATTTTTTTCCCATGCTATTTCTATGGTAACATTTATATTATCCCTGAGAGCAGGTAATATCATTCTCCTTGCAGCATATTTACACTCTAACAAGCTCCTGTGTCAGTAAATGCACCCAGACAGAGCTCATCAGTTGCCACCATCCCACTGCCAAGAGCCAAAACAAAAGAAAAAGGGCAAAACTGTTAGTAGATTTTTTCCAACAAACTGAAGAAAGAGTCGATCATGAGAGCAAATGATTGCCACTCCATGAGACATAGGAAGATTGCAGCTGCAGAATGTAAAAGAATTTCATTGACCTGTTGTTGGTTTGAAAAGATAAAGGACTCTCTCTAGAAGTGCTTTAAAAATACAAAAACACACACACATAGAAGGGTAATAGAAAGCAAAAAAAGTTTAGTTGCAAGAATTTATATCAGCAGAACTGTGATCTCTTCATGTGACCAGGGACAAGTACTTGTCTCATAGTTGGTCAAGGAGTTTCTGAATGTCAGAACAGAAGAGTAAACCTTGTTAATTAAAGCTGGGACTGGGAGAAATGAATCAGTAAGAAATAAAGCAAGAGAGGTAATCAATGAGGAAGGAGGATTTTGCTGGTAGGCTGCAATTAGACTTCGAGGAAAAGGACACAGAGCAATTGATCATCTGGTAGCTCTCTGGCCATCAAGAAATACTTTGCTCTATTCACTCTGAGGGCTCACATGTGGTAAACATGGCAATCCCGCAGCCAAAGTTTAAAAACAGAAAGAAGTCAGCACAGATAATTGTATTAAAGGAGAAAAAAAATCAAATATCAAAAACATCAACGTGTTAATAGTCACAGCATCTTTCTATCGGATATTGGGAAAGAGAAAAAATGGAATAATGAACAGAGATAAATGTTGAATGTTCTAGTATGATCTTAAATAACAAAGTAGAATTGTGGGAAAAGGTTTCTCCTCAGCAAGATTGGTGGTATCAGGAAGCCTTTCT
The DNA here is from genome assembly GCA_018697195.1 of Certhia americana. Classification (NCBI taxonomy): domain Eukaryota; kingdom Metazoa; phylum Chordata; class Aves; order Passeriformes; family Certhiidae; genus Certhia; species Certhia americana. The sequence continues at coordinate 3,458,554 of CM031863.1, forward strand.
TATGAAAATTAAAGAATAAACAAATAAGTAAACCAAAAAAAGGTGTAGAAAAGCACTAGATTTCTTCTTTCTGCAGAAACCCTGATGCAGCCTGTAGCTGATGTAGTTGCCCACCTTTGAGGCTTTTGTAAGTGGAGATCCATTGAAATGGGACAGACCATTGTGAAAGTCTAGTTGGAATTGATTTGGACTCAAATCTCATCATATGATGTGAGTTAACATGTTAATATTGAAGTCTGTTCTGGCCCCTCCAGGGGGCCAGGACACCACTGAGGTAATATCAAATTCCTATAGAATGGGGTGGTCTCAAAAACTCGTAACTATCATCTCAGTTATTTATTAACAACTAAGCCAAGCTCTACATTTTTGTAGAAAGTGGATTAACCTAATTTTCAGTTTCCATGAGCTCAGCATACCTGCTGGATTATTCTTCACATAGACTCTGGATTTTAATTTTTTTTTTTTTTTTTTTCCAAATCATTCAATGCCGTATGACAAATGACTCCAAAAGGTAAACTACTGGGCCACAAACCAGACTTGGGGAGGATATTACAGGACATAAATGGAAAGAAGAAGCTGTAAATTCCTAACACTTCCTTCCTTACCTTCACCACTGGGGCTCCCAGGATATATTGCTGCGATTGAGGAAGTCACCTCTGAAACTGAAACCCAGAAAGGGCAAGTGCTGTGTTCTCCTTGCAAGTTGTTTTCACAGAGGTATTTATTTGTTTTCCATTCCAGCAGGGCAGCTACAGCAGTTCATTCTGCTTTTCTTTTCCTTGAAATTAATGTTGTGAGCAAATGAAAAAAGTCACACCTAAAATATTTCTCCATCTGTAAAAATGAGAATAATAACATCTCCTTCACAGGGGTGTTGTACATCCCAATTATGGGTTTGGCACTCTCTGAGGCATCTTCTCTCTTTCAATGTGGCTTGCTCAGATCCCTCCCCAGGTGCTTGCACAGGATCCTCAGCAACTTCTCAGATGCCTTGATTCTGTTTAAAGCTGATTCTGGTAAAGCTCCTATCTATCCTCCAAATTTCTAACCTATAATCCTGTACATCTTGAGTTTTACTCAGATACAGACTTCAAAAGAATCCATTAAAATATCAAATGTGCTGGATGATTATTTAAGAGCTTTTTGTAGCAATATGCTCTAAAATAAAATTTTTAAAAGAGCTGTTGATGGCACTTGGGACAGATTTCAGAGGTAGGCTTGGCAGAGTTCATGGCTGAACTTGATATCTTAGAGGTCTTTTCCATCCTAAATAATTCTGAGATTCTAATCATTGTGCAGCCTTTGGGTGCTGCTAAGTAAAATCCCAGGGCTGTCCAAGGGGGAGGATGTTCACACCATGCTCCTTCAGCTGAAGGATCCACAGAGAGCCAATGTCCTGTATCCTGTGCTCTCTGCATACTGAATTCAGAACCTGGGCACCCTCCCTGAAACTTCATGGAAATTATTTGAAATAGATTTCTTTTTCTTTTTCTTCTACTTCCTTCAAGCTGATATGAATTTGGATAATTTTTTTTACAGGTTGCATTCTTCCTTTCCAACATGAAATGTGACATCTGTTGACAGCTGGGTGATATTTTCTTGACAGGAATGGGCTTTTTTTCGGGGGGAAGAGGAATCAAATTTGATGACATGTGAAACATTTAACAAATTTACTTTGCTTTCTCCGAGGATCTTGTGCTGAACAAATTTCACAAAAGCAGTTAGTGTTGACTTTACAACAATAAAATAATATCATGACATCCTAGTGAGCATTACTGTTGGGTAATGGAAGTGCATGTGAGCAAAAGATATTTAATAAAAAAAAATTTTTAAAGACACTAAACCTAGATTAAAACAAACAAACAAACAAACAACAAAACAACAAACCTGTCTCTTACAGTATTCTCAGGGAAGAATATTTTCGTAGTAACATTTTAATGCTGGAATATTCTCCACCATTGCAGACTAGAGTGAATTGCAGTTCAGATTGAAGACAACTGTCTTTAAATATTATTGGGAGAAGGGATGTCAATGGCATCTTTTCTCCCTGTTTAACAAGCCTGTTGCAGCTTTTCCAGGGCAGGATAGGAGTGCTCCCTTCCCTGTCTGTGCTTTGTGCCCCCCACTAGAAAAGGCACCCAGTGCATGAGGGTAGAGACACAGGTTTCCTATTTTATTGACATCCTTCTTACCAAAGGATGCTGTCTCTGCCCGCCTGTACTGGTCCAAATGACAACTTCAGTAAGAAAAAGAGATGCCTTGGTGTAAAAGCAGACTAAGGAAGGGAAGAATTCAACTCCTATTTCTGAAGAGTTCCCAGTATCATGATTTTGCCTGTGGCAATGGTTTATTTTTGAGGTCACCTTTCTACAAAATGTACTTTCAACAACTCCATGCTGTTTTCCAAATATTTGGAATATATTTGTAGCAGTTCAGGGGAGTTAGGACTGTGAGAAAGCAAATGAGGTACCTGCACCATCTTTGAACATCACAGTTTAAATATCCTTTTTCCTACCCAGTTGCATATCTACATGCACTCTTAATGGAATGTATTTTTCACTGAACTTCGGTATTTTTCAAGATTAGATATTAGATTCAGTTTCACATGACAGCATGAGCAATATGAGTGGTAGAGGCATAAGGGCACTTCCCACCAGCCCACCTGTGCTGAGCCCCATCCCTTCTCCCACCCTCCTGCCAGCATTCCCAAATTGCTGCTTCCAGTATCTCTGTGCTATGGTGGTTCCTCCCTGTTAAAAATGTGAGCACCTTGGTGAATGTCAAACCAACCCTGATGAGATGAAAACCCTCAACAAAAAGATGATGATTACAGACTCATTAGGCCAACCTGCAGTGAAAGTGTTGTGACCAAATGTTCAGTACTTAAGGTGCCATAAATTTTCCTAAATGGGAAAGCAGTGTTTTAAGCAGGCTTGCACTTATTCTAGGTCAGGGTCACTAGGGAGGGATTCTCTCCTGTTGTAACTCATGTGGCAGAAACAGAGGTTGTATATTTTGGGGTTGCTTCATTTTCACTTTTAAAAGATGGTCTTAAGCCAAAAAACCTGGATGTGAACTCAAGCTTTGAATCCAGGTTTAGTGCTATCAAAATTGCCTCTAACAGCCAAGGGCAGTGTTCCTTTTGAATATTTGAATGTTCCTTTTGAATTCAAACTTCCATCTGAAAGATCTGGATCCTTGATTTTTAATTCATGAAAGATGCACAGTATCTGTACACAGGAAAACAATTTTGGTTTGTACCTCTTTGCTATGTGGGGAGCATAAGTGGTTCTATGGTATATTTTTGTCCTTGTTTTCAAGGTCAGGCTGAATGGGACTCTGAACAACCTGGTCTAGTGGAAGATGTCCCTGCCCATGACAGGGGGTTTGAAATGAAATGATCTTTAAGGTCGTTTCCAACCCAGGCCTTTCTATGATTCTATGATTCATAAAGAAAGAGAAGCATAGTGATTTTACAGCAGCAATTGATGTTAAACATGATGCATATATAATTGATGGTGATGAGGACTGTGCAAACAAAGCCTGGGGTTTATGTTTCTTGGAGGGGTTTGTGTCTTTCATCCAAAATTGTTTATTTATTTTGCCCTGACTTTGTTGCACCACATTAAACTCACTGACACTGAATCCACTGCCCTGTGCCTTTGTGGGGATGAGCAGCACAACCTCTATAAAGAAAAGAGCAGCCTGGAGAGGGGAACAGTGTTATTGATGTCTGTCCTGTAGTAAGAGAAAATGATGCCCTCTGCACCCTCCACTGGGTCCTCCAGAACTGCTGGACATCACTCAGATATTTCCCTGTAGGAGCATCCAAATGGAAATCTCGGCCACCTTCAAGAAACTCTAGGTAATAAAAAATGGATTAGTCTTTGGGTACCATTCTGCTATGATTAATAGTGAAAATAGTGAAAATCTTTTTTTATAATAGTCCATGGAGTTGCTAAGGTTGGCCCAAATGTACCTGAATGCTAACTTTGGACAATTTTTTCATGTGTACTGCAACTTTTTGTCAGCTGTATCAGGAGTTATTGTTCAGCTCTGGTCACCAGAGGGATAGGCAAAACAAGCTGAACAATAATAGAGACATTTGTGCAATTTCAACCACTCTTGCTTTGCTTCTTGAGTGACAAGTGGCAGGAAGTGAGTGTTTGGGAAGAAGGGACGAGCTCACTGTGCTGCTGTTCAAAGCACGCCCACGGGTGAGGGAATGGAACAATTCACCACTGCTGGAAGGCAGAGAGGGGACACGATCTCCTCCCTGAATACAGCATGGAGCTTAACTCTGGGAACGAGCAAGAGCTGCTGAACTTAATCACAACACAAGAGGAAAACAAACAGAATAATGTCCATTAATAAATGGAGCTGAAAATCAGAAGGGTTTTAGCTATTACAAGAATAAAGTTATGGAAATGTTTAGATTTAAGTCCACATATCAGCAGAATTTTATACTTAGAGATGTCTCTGCTGTATTTATCTGACTTCTTTCATTCCTTTCTTTAAAATGAAAAACTGACTCATAGAAATGCTCTATTGACATGGTGTCAGTCCCACGAGCTTGCCATGTTCTGCTGAGAAATAACTACATCTCCACACTTATCCACCTCAACGTTACTCTCAGTTTGCACATTTTCTCTCTTTTTTTTTCTTCCCTTACTTATATTCCTGCTGCAATATCTTTCAAAGATTAAATAAATTGCTATTCAAAATTCAATGCTACAATTCTGTTTATACTCCCAGGCTCTTCACCAAAACTCAATACTACAATGCTTTTTTTCTAAAAGTGAAAGAATTTGTTTGTTTGTTTGTTTTAAATATGTTAATATAGAAAGGTTTTTGAAAGAGGAGGAACTTGAAAGACTCTCTAATGATCTATTATTGTCTAGTCCACAAAAAGAGTACCACAGCAGCATACCTTGCTGAGTGTGCATATGACTGACTATTTTTTTTTACTTTAAGACATATAAGGAAAAATGAATTACACTATCAGTCATTTCACAAAATGATTCTGGGGAAAGATTAAGCTTCACCTGTGCATTTCCCTGAAGCACAGTCATTTGTGTATATACATGAAGCAAAATACACCTCTACAACACTGGGTCATTACACAGAACAGTTTTCCACTAAATAAATATTCAGCAAATGGGAAATTTTGCACCTTTTTTGTTTTGCTTTTTTTGCTTGAAGGATTATTTTAGTTACTCTTCTTCATAGTCAGTGAAATATCACTTAACTGAAGGATCTGGGAGCTCCTGCAGGTGTTTCAGCTAGGAATATTGAAAAGAAGTTCAGTGTCTTGCTGTGATTCCTGGATCTGTTTCAGTGAGCACACAAGTGAAAAACAGCATCTGCCACCCCACTGGGTGTTTTTGGATTCCTTAGGGCTGTACCCCTCTACTTGCTGGGCATCTCTGGGGCTACAGGAGCACGAGGGGGATGGACTACAGGGATGGATAGTAGCCTCAGCCCTCACAGATATTGCCACGATTTTCCCTTCTGCCTCTGTTAACAAACATAATCTGTCTTATGTACTTTAATCGCTGGGGATTTTTTTCTTTAATGAACCATATTAAAAAAAAAAAAAAATTGAAAAAAAGGGACTCACACACATGCACGGTGATATCTGCTGATATTAATCAGACAAGATATTGCATATGCTCTGAGCCACGGAAATTTCTTTGTCTCCAAAGGCAGTTACAGAAGTTGTGATCATTATTAAAGGAAAAGAAAGAAAAAAAGAAAACAAGAACCTCAAAATGTCAAAGCTTCAGAAAGAGCTTTCTGAATATTTCTGGAGGTCTCTGAGAGGCAATAGGGAGCACAGCTTCTTCAGGGTGTTCCTCAGAGGAAACACACAGTGCTCACCCAGCACTGTGCCACGCTCATGTGGCAGTGAGTGGTACCAAGGCTACATAAACCTGTATTCCATGGAATTCCAGCTGTTGTGCTTTGAAACAAGGGCTGCAAACACATGCTTAGTAATCTTTTCCAGTCTTTTCTCAGAAGGTTTTAGTTCAATGCAGCTCTGGATGGATCCTCTTTAGACACGTTTAGTATCCAAGAGTGAAAGAAGGCAAAGCTTTGCTCTGCAGGTAGTTCCCCCAGTTCCACATTTTGGGCCTCAGTGTAGGGCAGGGGAGGCATAAAATGAACCAGGGGAAAAAATCATTGCTTTTAAATCCTTATTTTGTTTTAAGAAAACTGCACACTGCCAGAAATGAAAGCATGAGAAACATCTGTGTTTTCTCATTTTTCTAGAGCTGTTATTCTTTGAGTGCTGTCTGATGCATATCCCACACTTCCTTTTTTTTAATTGTTTGCACCTTTTTAATTAAAAGATATTTCTTCAATCCTTTTCAAGCACTGCTTACTTTTCCTGCCATTGTAATATTATTGCAGTTTACGGGAGGAAAAACAGCAGCCATAAGATTTTTGAGGTGACTAGGTAAACTAAACCACAAAAAGAACCTGTAACAAGGTATTACAGCAGAGAGAATCATCAGACAAGTGTATCATTCCTGAGAAGTCAGTGAAAGCAGAGGAGTGACAGGACAAATTAGGTTCTATAAATTAAAATGTAGAGAAACTCTTACTAAGCATCTTGAATGTCTCATGAAATAAGAGGTCACTGAAAGATTGTTCTTGCTTGTCTCAATAGGATCCTGCCAAACACAAACACCTGCCTTGTGCTGGAAGGATGATATATCTATTCGTCCATTACAACTTCTACACTTTTGTTTTGCATCTCTGTCAAACATTGAATAGAGCATCTTTACTCATTACCTTATAAATCTGCTGCAGGAACCTACCAGTCATGAAATTGTCAATGTGTATTTATGGAAGAGGTCTATTTTACCTGGGCTTTTTTCTTCCACATCGTTTAGTTGTTGTAGACTGATGCCTATTGAAATTCAGAAACATTTTCTGTAAATATATGTTTATCTTGCTGTTATTTAAATATATGAGACTGTACTCTATGTGTGGCTCCTGATACTTATATGCAAATTTCTTTTAAAAAGATGACTAAGCCAATTTAAACTGAAAGTAAAGAAAACAGTTCTTTGCCGAGACTTGCATGCCAAATTTCAGCCAGAAAGGATTTTAATACAGAGCTCTTATACTCACAAACCCGCAGAAACAGTATTTATAATGGAAATTTTGACAGCACCTTCAGTACAGCAGTGAAAATAACACCACCATAATGAAAAAGAAACGATGATGAACAGAATATATTATAAAGTAGGGTCTAACAAATTCATAGCCTTTAGTTTTGTCAGCAAGCTGGCGACAAGCAGTGAAATACAAAACAAGCCCTAGCTTTTAAATGAGAACAGCCAGAGCAACAAAAGGGCTTCTATAAAATAGATTAAGAAAATATAATACCATCCTTACTGCATAAAGTACTATTTTCATTAGGAACCTTAATTCACAAATTAACACTAAGAGCACTTAGAATGGAAGGGTGAAAAATGTGGCTATCTGTCATTTTTGGTAGCATATTTTCTTCAAAAAGACATTCTTATTACATTTGCCAGGCAGGTTTGTTAATGCCTTTTGTTTAAATATTCATATGTGGGCTTTTGAGCTTGATTCCTGTGAAGAGAGATGGAGCCTGAGAGCTCCTGCTGAAGCTGCTCCAAGATGTGATCCACAGCACAACGGGGGCACAGACACTGGGGTTGTTCTGTCCTCCCTCCTGTGGCATCCCAGTGCCTGCTCATGCCTGAGCACACCTACCCACACACATATGAGCTCACAGGCTACTCAGGAGCCTGGCCTCTGCTAAGATTTCCAAACCAAATACTGGGAGCCACCCCCTTCCCATATTTTTTAACCACATCTCTCAGTTATGGATTCCAAAGGCAGAAGAGTGGTGGAATGTTGTGGGGCTGGGGATAGATCTTCCCTTGTCCAGTGACACACCAAAATAACGTCCCCATGTGAAGGCAAGGTGGCAACACTCACATAGAAATAAATGTGGCTTTTGTATCAATTTTTTTTGGTGTGAATACAAATATTAGCTTGTACAGTGAGCTTGCCCGTGTAATAATTTGTTAAACATGGGATCAGGCATTCTTGTACTGGTGGGAAAACCTGTATGTAGTGGAAACACACACCTAGAGTAGAACTTGGGTTTTGTAAAACGTGGAAGGTAAAAGATATAATCTAGGCACTGTTTTGTTCCCACATTTCACCTGCCTAATGTAATACAGTATTTGAAAAATAAAGTGTTAAGACAAAAAATTCACACCAAGGATGTCCTCGGTCTCCACTTGGATTTGGGGGTTGGAACTGGGTGAATCCAAGCCATTCTATTCCAGGTAAAACAGATAATCCTGAGCTTGCAATGTATTTCATTCTGCTTTCAAGACAAATATCAAGGTTAAACCACTGAGAATATGCATTGCTTCCTCTCTCTCCCAGAATCTCACTACAAGGCACTGCTATTTGTGGGTTAATATGAGCTGAGTTCTTCAAAGTGAAGAAAATGGTGGGCTCCTGTATAATTTTGTAAATACAAAATAGGAAATCTTATTTGGTTTTTTTTAATTTTACTTCACTCTTCAACACTGTCTTCTATGTCAATTTATGTAATGCCTCTCTCTAGCATGTTGGCAATATATTTAGTGATCAGAGAAGCCATCTTTAACCTCTCTGTTAATTTGCTCCTGAGCAGCATCTCCTCTTCACACTCCCACTGTGTCCATCAGGTTATCTGAATTTCATGCATGATCCACACTATGTAGAATATCTCTGCACTTGTCCCTCAGCCTGTCCCTCAGCAGCCCTCTGCACTTGTCCCTCATCATAACCTTGGCAAGGTGCTCCTAGCACATCAAAGTGCTGCATCATCTGTCCTATCCATGGATTTAAATTAAACCATCTGCATTGGTATTCTTGGCCAAGCCACGGCAGCACTGAGGATGGGGCCTGAGGGCAGCAATGCTGAGCCAAGGTCACCTCCAGACTCCTGGGGACCATGAGCCCCTGTCCCTCAGTTTGAGCCCCTCTGACTCTTGGTACCTCTTTCCATGACACTGGGTCCAGCTTGGGCAAAGCAGTAACCTCTGCAGAGATCTTACAGCTAACAAGGTGAGAAACAGCAACAACTGGGTTTTTAAGCATCACTTTATGTACTAACCCATTCAGCAGCTGACAAATGCAACTTACATTCATTAGGGTGTGCCTGGGGAACAATAGGCTCTTCTCCTTTTGGCTGCTGCTGATTTCCTTTGGCGTTAACCACATTACCCACACGTTATGTTCCATCTCTAATTTTCTATTAACTCATAATACTTTCTGGCCTCAGATGACCTAACCTGAATTCACTCTTCACTTGAGTGGAGATTTGAGTGAAGATTTCTTGTCTGGGCGTACTGTGGGTGACACCACCAGTTAATCAGTTTCTAGCTCTTCTGATAAAATCTGGCAGATATTTTCCACCCAGCGTGTCTAGTATGCATAGGTCTTATAAATATCAAAACAGCTAGAAATTAACCCCTTTTTTTTTTTTTTTTCATAATGAATTTCAGCTTGTGCAACCCTGTTCTCTTTGGCTTTATGAGTACATGCTTGTCTTGAGAAGTTGTTAATCCCCTGTCTTGCTCATCTTACTCCTCCTGCTTTCTCTGCTGTGTCAAACATAAACTTCTTGTTTCCTCCTCCAAAGCCATGTTGCATCCCCACCTCCGACCAGATCATACCACTGAACTCCATTTTTAAAGGATTCATTTTTCAAGTTGGCACTTTGATGTTTTCTCCCATACTATCACTCCCTCTTTGCAGAAGCCTCCCATAAACATGAGAAAAAATAACTACTCCTCCTCCAGAATGTCCCTCAAACCTCTCTTTGTGAAGTGACTGTTTTTCATTGGCTATGGCCATGCTGAGATGTACTACACACCGTGTTAATCAATATTACCTCATTGCTTTCTCGTATTCACCATTCTTTTTTATTTATTTCTACATTCTTGCCTGTCTTACTTTGAGATTAGAAAATCATCTTTATGTCCTGCATGTTCACCTTATTTAGATAGCTGCCCACCCCTATGATGAGGTCTCATAGGCAATATAGTGACACTAAAAATAAAGAGTTATAGGCTTATAAAGATGTCTGTGAATCGGATGCACTCTCCTAAAGGGAGCAGAGTGGAAATTTACTGGTGAACATTAAATCTCAACTGTTCTCTGATTTTAAAAAGATGGTACACCCAGACTCGGATGGAGATGTACTGGTGAGCAGCATGTGGTTTTTCATTAAGTATAGAGATATACTTTGAGTTATAGCCATGACTTGACTCATGCTTTATAGGAGAAAAGCATAGACCCTCAATAGGATTCATCCCTAGGTAAATATTCTTGTCTCTGTGAGCCCAACATTTCTCCCAGCAAGGGGTCATACATTAGTGCTTATTTCTGGAAGCAGACAAGGAAGCAAATTCCCAAAATTTTCTTCCTTCTTCTTCAGGACAAATGTTTCCTGGTTGAATACTACCTATAATGTAGCATACATACTTGAATATGGAAGAGTAAGTAATACAAGGCTCCCCACATTTTACCAGTCACTGTCTGCAACCATTAGGATGAAAAATTGTGGTTGTTTTCGCATCTTACACTGCTCTGCATAATAACTAATACAGGATAGGCATGGCAGGAGACACAGAATGCATCACTGCAACATATTTTAGAGACAAAACTTTACACTGTGTTATTCACTGAAATGCCCCTGTTAAATTGGTGGTGATACCACCTCCTTTTTATCTTAAGGACAAAAAAAGTGGTAAGCTTGGATATTTTTTTAATACTTCCTTACATGTAGAGATGGTGGAATGCCAAAGAAAATCATACAAACAAAACCTTCATCAGTCAGTCCTAGAGGCCAGCCAGTGACCAGATAATTTGGACAAGACCATGATGGGCTGGATGAAGGAATGGGAACAAAGTACTGCTTCCAGGTTTGTAAAATGGCTGTAGACAGTCTGTCCCTTTTTGGAATATCCTTTTTTTAAATTTTTTTTGTCTAGTTAAAAACAAAGTCTTGAGAAGAAGAATGAGAAAACCCATCTATGCTGTAATGCTGCTATGTTATTGAGACATAATATTATGGCACCAAAAAATACACTACTTAAGAATCTGTTTTTTAAGAGCTGCCAGGATTTTTAACCTCGTCTCCAAATGTATGAGAGATCTCTTAAATGTATTGCCTTAGTACATTGCAAATCTATTCATTTAGCAGTTGTATCAGACATATTTCTTTGTCAGCCACCCATTTAAGACGGGATCATCTTAAAAGGCCCTGACATAAATTGTTGCACAGAAGATCGATCAGTTTAAAAGGTTTTTCCTTTTAACAGATCAGATATCTATTATATCTCACCATTTGGCATATGGAATTTCTATTGAATATTTTCAGTGTTTAATCACTTCTTTAAACACATATTCATTTAAAAATATTTCCCCCAGATTCCATGATCATGGCTTACTGCAATGAGTTTTATGCTAGTATGTTGCATTAAACAGATGTCACCAAATGGCTGCAACATTCTTCCTGAGAAACCAGTTTAATTAGCTGGGAGAGGCCTTTGGTGTAAAGGTAGAGGTTATTTGGCTGAGGCAAGGAAAAGCAGTTTTGCAAGGTAGGTCACAAATTATCAAGATTTTGCTAATTATTCCTGAGCATACAGGTGAGCATTACACACCTCTGTAAGTCATGGCAGGGCAGTTGGTGAGATTCCATCCTCCCCATGTTAATCACTGAATCAATTCCTACAGATGTGCAAAGAACTGCACATGGACTCTTGCTCTTTACTGCTCTGAAAATCACACTTTTTGATAGATATGTAATTGCTACTGTTTCTTGAAATTAGTTCATAAGAAAGATGCTGAAAATAGCAATCTGGTAAATAACTTTAATTGAATTCTAAGGGCAAAATTCTGCCAATCATTAGTCCCATTGGGTAACACCTTTCTCTACAATCATTCCATTATTTGGCTGAGATGATTATTGAGGTTTACATCAGGTGCCACACAAATAAACGATAGAGCAGAACTTCACCTGAGCACTGAAACATGACACCAGTGTTTCCTCCTCTTCCTCTCCTTCCCTTCCATCTTGCTCGTGTTGAGGGACTCCATCCTTTATCCCAGACCACCAGTGCCTATTCTGTAGGGATATCAGAGAGGTTGGATGTGCTACTGCTGAGCATCCATAACACTCATTTTGTTTCCTTCCTCTTTGTGGACATCCTGGAGACCAGAGCGAGTTCTCATATCCACTGGTCATGATCCATTTCTCCTCTGGAAGATGAGTATCCAATCCCCAAATAGCCATTCAGCTTTAATATCACTTGGATATTATAAATAGTGGATAACAGAATCATAAAGTTTCAGCAATAGACTTTGTTTATACTGTTTCTTCTGTATGAATTCCAACTATTTATTTTTTCTCCTTGACCTGATAAAAGAATTATTTGACAGCTCCACAAACTTCAGACTCGCTGAGAATTAAACAAACTAACTGCAGTAGAACTATGATCTCATCATCCTCCCACACATTTACTTTTGTGTTATACTCATTTATATTGCATGCCTAATTAGTCAGGGGACATGACAATTACAAAATTAAGCTACCAATAGTTTTTCTTGTGTTCTTAAAGCTTTGAAAAAAAGAAACAGAATTGAAAAGAAAGGATTATGAATCAGAAAGCTGATGGAAATTGTATAACCACAGTCCTTCTTATTCAGAAGTCATTCAGTTATCTTTTCAAGTCTACCAATGAATTTTTAGTCTAAGTCTCATAGCAAACATAGATTTATACCACTTCTGAGGGATTTTTTTAAATTATTATTTATAGTTTGCTTTCTCACAAATGCCATATATAGAAATAAAAATACCCAAAACATTTCCATCCTTATTCCTTCTTTTTCAGCATGCTTCCATAATCTGAACAGAAACAAGAAGATGTCACATTTTGGATGAATTAGACAGATTCACAGAGTTTTGAAGGCAAGAATATCTCCATATGAATGGAATTTCAAATCCAAACTCAGACATTATGCTGTAATTCCCTCTGAAGATTCTCATACCACACATTTAATAACAACCTGAACTGACTCCATGTTTCTAAACCTAGACAATTTTTAGTATTCCAATTGCAATTTACAGAGGAGCTGTGCACTCCAGATATAATGCACCAATGTTCTCATTCCCCTCAACTTCTTTTCTCTGCTAGGACTATGCTCTTCTTCAAGCTCTGTGTTGATGGATACAAATTCCTTTTTAATGTTTGTTGATTGTGTTTGACACAAATGTCTGCTGGGGACACAAGCTGTGTAATTCAATGAAGATTCATTTTCTAAAGCCATTGACCTCCCAAGTGACAGAAGCGGTGCTTGAGCTGAAATTATTGTTTTCTTCATCTTGCAAATTCCTCTTTATATCTCTGGCATTCTTCACTTTGTGTGCATGCAATTGTGTATGTAAAAAATCCATTTGGAGAGTAGGAAGGAACTTTTCACGACTTTGTTGTGTTTTCTGAACTGTCAGCACAGCCCTTCAGATGATGCCCTTCATAGGAGATCTCTTTAGGAATCAATGAGATTCCTACATTGTATTCTGTTCTCCTCACAATCAGGACAACACTAACTACAGCTTGAACTACAAGGGGAGTAGAAGTCCTCCTAGCTCAGAACTTTCTCAGGGGCTCCTGGATCCCCTAGTCAGGTAGGAAGTGAGGTATCCTGAAAAATTCTGTCCAGGGGCTCCCTAACTCCAGAAAATCCATATGTCAGAAGTCACAGAGAGCAAATACATTTGTTCTGCATAGGTCAGACACTCTGTGCACTAAAACGGATAGCAAATAGCCATTTTTGTTTGCTCTGTGTCCAGTGAGAATGGATGTATTGGAAACCAGCCCACCAACAAATCTATCTGCTTCAGTAGACATATTTTCCCTCTCCTTGTACATTTCCTGCTTGCCACCAGATGGATTTTAACAGAATTTGTAGAAGCCTCTATTTCATGTGTGTTCCAAGTGGCTCTTGGGAGGCACTGGTGAGGCAAGTTTGCTGTTTCTGGGTCTTGCTGTGTCTCCATGAGTGCCTGAGCTAGGTGCACACTTTGTGAGCTCAGGGTGATTGTTCTCTCACCTGGAGAACTGCAGGTGTTGGTAATAAACCCCACAACTCAGATTGTCCCATTGCCACATCATTGAATAGACTCTTCTCTTCTGCACCTAGTCCAGGCCAGCACATGTTCAAATAACCAGTTTGTGTTACACCTGTTGGGTTTGCCTGGGGAGCCTCGATTTTCTCACTGCTCTCAGAAATTTCTTACTACAAATCATTACTACTTGGCCATATTTCTTCTCATTGTTTCCAGAATTATATTGTTTCTTACTATCCAGTACAACTGCCATCTGAGAAAAAATAATTAAAAGCAATGTGTCCAAACACCTAGCAAACTTTTCCTACATTGCATTTATTACGTTGTTTTTGTCAGCCTTGTTTCTTTTTTTTTTTTTTTTTCCTTTAGTATTACTTTATGGAATATATATACTTGACATGAGATCTATCAGTGTGTCTGGCTCTTCAGCAAATGTTCTAGTCATAAGCACAGAAAACAACTTGCTGAAATATTTTCCAAACATTCTCTTTCTGGGTTTCGATTGAGTACCACTCACAAAAAAATTAGAAAGAAGTGAAAGCAATCTATCAGGAAAATGGAACAAATTTGGTTGAAGGAAAAAGATCTGTATTTGGGGACATTTGTATCGGACTACTGGGGCTTTAGTTATGTGCCCAGGCAGAGTACATGCCCTAATAAAACAGATAAAGCAGTGGGATTTTGAATTAGTTCCTTCAGGTTACAATTTTTATTGGCAGGTGCAATGAGTTATGTGGCAGTTGTTATGTACAATGATGAACAGCACTTTCATGTACATAAACAAGGTGATTTTGCAAACAGATGAATGACACATATTAGGAATTTAGAATATAGCATTAAAGTTTCATCTCTAACAATACCAAACCTACATTGTTGGACATTAAAAAAAAAAAAAAAAAAAAAGGCATTAGTAGAATGGGCTTTAGTCCCTCTGTGAAGAAGCCAAAAACAGGTAATAGCTCCTAATCACAGAGAAGGAAGAATCTATTGAATAATCAGAGGAGACTTGTGCCTACTTAGTATTTTGAAATTGTTTCCAACTTGGGGGAAGCACTAAGTGTCCCTCAGCAAAAGCTGGAATACTGTAATACCAAGGCAGGATAAAGATTAATACGTGTTTTCAAATACATATAAGAACAACTTCTGGTAGAATAAGAATTCAAATATTTCCTGTATTATGCTTGAAGGCATTCAAGCTGCCAACCAATAAGTATAACAAGAAACTTCCCATTTTGCTATTATATTGTTGTGCTGTATAGGGTTTTTCTCTGAAGCATCTGGTATGGGTTATTGTCAAATTCCTGCTTTGAGCATCGCTCCAGCTTAACATGAAAATTTCTATGCTCCTGAAACTGGGACATTCTAATTATTTTCAACAATACAGTGCCGTGCTACCAAACCCACTTTAATCTATAATAATAATAGAGAAGAATCATAAGCCAAAAGACTGTTTACAAGTTGACACAAATGACCCAATCTTTGTGAAGAGCCATGGTGGAAAAAGTGTGAAAAATGTACTTCACAGAAGCATCCTTGGCAGAAGACGTGAATTCAGTGAAAAGGTTTAAAACATTTCAACGAAAGCCTCAATTGGATGACAGAACTGCAAGTTTATCTTGTACCAAAAGAAGGAACAGAAAAGATCTCAGAAAAATACAGTACATATCTGCTCTGTTTGGTAACAGACTTTAAAATAGCAAACAGAATAAACAGACAAATGGCAAGAAAATGTCTAAACACGACAAACTAACCTCTGCAGGATTCTTCATGGCTTTATTCCCTCGTATATGACCTGTGATTTCAACACGTATATCAATATTTTTCTAGCAGTTGCACAGGTCCATTAGCCAGATGCCATTCTTCATAACAAAACCATTATAAATATATGGCCTCAAAGTGCTTTTGGCCTGAATCCAGCAGATCCCATCTTTCAGCAAGCTATTTCAATATAGGGAAAAGAGAAAGAAAGAAGGAAAATCTCTTTTCAAGCGTGCGATATCTCCAAATCTAATAATGAGTAGTGGGAAAGATCAGGCAGGTTTCTGTATTGTCAAAAGTTACAAGTTAAACCTAGGAGAGATTGTTTAATGAAGTCTGAGTGCAGCACAATAGGAAACCATGATATTGCCCTCAATGCTGCTGCCTTGACAACATTTCATTTCCTTTAGGGAAAGAGAAGTGAGGTTTGAAATTCCACACTCAGAGAGGAAATGACCTGCAATATTGCAAATTAGAAGAAGACAAATAGAAACATCTGTTTTATAAAGTTTCCTTTTTCCTTGATAATATTTTTTTTTACATTATTTTATCAAAGTAAGAGAAGTGAGAACAATTGTTGTCATGTGACCCTGAAGTAAACTGTGCTTACGAGTGCTTAAAAAAAAGCCAGCATGGTTCACCAATACTTTATTTCCGAAAATTGACCTTCCTTAGCAAAATAAAGTTCTGAAAACCCTCTGCTACTTTAAAAGACATCTGACAACCAGACCCCCAGCTAGGAAAAGTACTTGTTTTCAAATTTTAGCCATCAGATGTTAACATTCTAGCATAAGCAGAGTGGCACTCTAATTGTGAACTTATTAAAATAAAACATATTTTTATGAGCTTTGTTTTGTTGTTTGGGTTGTTTTGCTAACCTAACAAGATACAAGATGAAATCAAGGAATTCCAGTAATGTTAATAGGATCATGAATAATTGGCTGATTAACACTTGGGATTTTCCCCACACTGGGGGTGTCAGATGCAGTTTGGATTAAGGCAGAGAAGAGATGCAAAGGCACTTGGCAGTACATATTCATCCTGTAATACAAGGATAAACAGAGGCAAATAAGCAATTAAATATGTGAGAAGATTAAAAATCATGGACCTCTACCCATAGTGCCACAAAAATAAGCCTTACAAAAATTTAGAACTTCAGAGAAACTCGTCCTTCAAATAGCTTGCAAACTCCCTAAATAACTTCTGTTTCTCTAGCACTTATGTTTGTTCTCCCTCCCGTCAGGAAAGCTGAAAAAAGACCTATGCATATACAAAAATAAAACAAACCACAAAACTGGATAGAACAGATGAAAAAAAAAAAATAATTTGAGGGATTGAAATTTATGTTTCATAGTTAGAGAAAAGCACAAACTCCATGATTCAGCTCAACAACAAAAGGGAGGCATCAGGGAGGGCTTAGCTAGCTCCAGGCGAGGCAGAGACACTTCAGCCAGAGGCCTCAGACAAATGAGAGACCCCACAAAGGCAACCATGGGAAGGGAACAAATATGTGAGCCTGTGGTAAAAGACACTTTGCCTGCATGTGTGACACGAAACCCAAGGAATAAATAAATTGTGTCTAAACACTGCAAAAGCTCTTGGCTCTGCAGAAGTTCTGAAGCAATTTGTGATTGCAAAAACATGTGGAAAGCTGGGGAGACCCAGGGCCAAGTCACTCCTCCTGCTGCTGGGCCACACATATGTGGCTTTGAGTTTGTCAAACGATGCATCAGTGTGGCTTTATGTGGGTGTCAGTCAGGTCACTGATGCACTGGATCATGTTAGGTCTGATCCTAATGAGATCTGAGCTTAATCTGATCTCCTGAAGTCCCTTCTCTGATCCAAGCATTGTGGTACTGGGGTTTATGCAATGCAGACCCGTCCTTTCAAAGTTGCCCTCCAGCAAACCCAAAAGAGGAGCAGATATTGAAATCTGGTGTGCTGACATTAAGGCTCCAAACTGCTGAGCATCAAATCCTCACCCTTGCAGAGAGAAAAGGGTCAGGGTTTCAGGCAAGGGCCTACTTTGAGTGTCTGAATCGTCAGGTTTGGGTTATCACAGCAGGGCACTAATGCATTAGGCAGCAAGGAAAATGATGGGTATTCATTTCAGTTCATGATTTTTCAATTTTTAATTTGGTTTTAAAGATTTTTCATCAGCAGCATATTTCCTAATTTTTCCACTGTCTGAACCTGTCAGACAGCTCTGAACCAAAGCCAGACCACATACACTGCCTCAAATTAATGAAAAAGGTGAAATGAGAAAGTTCTCTCTCCACTAAACTAAATAACAAAGCTCTGTTGCAAGTACACCAAGAACATAAACAGAGCCCAGGCAAGATGAAGCCATTCCTAACAGTTCTGAGAACCACTTCTTTTACAAAAGAGTACACTTTTAAAAAAAAAAACATTTCAAACTTAGCTAAAAAATAATAAAAAATAAAAAAAAATTGTTTGGGGGCCCTTGTCCCCTGCTCTATTGTGGCATTAGGGACATTGGGAAATTGTAATAGTGACTGTAAGTTCAGGCATGGTGATTCAGCTGTGCTGTACCAATTGAGTGAGCCTTTAGGCCAGCTCAAGATAAGGCTCAGTTCAAGAGAGGTTTATGTTTTCCTTTAGAAATTTGTGAGAACAAGATACTTGGATTGAGACACTCATCTCGAGAAACAGCTCTTGCTTTTCAAATCTGCAGAAGTAATTTGGGTAGTGTGTACTCTCTGGTCCTTCATATTTAATGGCCATAATGCCTCCATTGTGTGGTTGTCATTAAATACAGCACTGCCCTCCAACCTTTGGATTACCACTAGAAGCTGCCATGAACAATTTATATGCCAATCTTGATTCCCAGGAGAAAGGCAGAAGCGTCTCCTTTTAAAATGTTCAAATGTGTTTTGTATCAAAAGAAAAAGAAATATATGTGTGAAGTACTTACCATCAATTACAAACATCTGTGGCAAAATTAAGTAGTGGAAAGCTCTTTTATATCCAGAAACTTTAAAGAATTTCCAAAAGTTGAAATCTGTCAGATATTTTAAGTAGATTTGTAACAGAATACTGTATCTCTGGCTTTAGGATCTCATATGTACAAAGCTAAACTGAGAGAATGAAAGCTACTCATGCTGGAAAATCCCACAGTGCAGTTATCAGACTCCAGGAATAATAAGCATAAACGAAAGAAGTCTTATGATCAGGAGGGAATTAAAGAAAAAAGGCCTGATCTTCAGTGTTGGTGTGTTGTTAGCAAAACGTGGGTTCTGTTAAAGTTTTACCTTTCCAGACCAGAGCCTAAAAGCATGAGGTGTTACAAGTGCCTGTTGAAATCATACAAGGGTGTTCTATATTTCATTATTGGGCATGAATCACTTGCTTTATGCAGGATTTTGATAGTGGGAAGTGTTATGCATGATTTTAAATAATTAGCCTTATTTTTAAGCCCTTAAAACTGCTTTTGTACTGCTTGCAGAGGGTTTTGTCTTGTTTTTAGTCTTTCTCCTCCCACCCATCTACCAAACCACTTTTAATCCATTTATTCTAAATAAAAATATAGCAATATCTTCTTCTGTTTATATGACCAAGAATGGCTCTCCTAAGCATTTTGAGTTCTTGTAGAGGCTGCACATCATATTCAACACTAGGAGAACTGAGATGGACACTGATGCATGTACATTAAATATTGTGCTCTGCTTGCAGGATCCCTTTCAAATTAGGGGACCACAAGATGGTCCCCACGGGCCCATGCTTTGAGACAGGATTGCATATAGGCACGAGAATAAAGTAGTTAGAAGGGCCAAAATGCCACTGTGCTCTGCATATTTTATGTGCTTTAATTGTATTATATTGATTTGAGTCCATTATAGCCTGGTTTGTTACTCTAATAAATTACATTGTTCTTTGAAACAATGATGGCTTAAGATTGAAATATTATATTAAAACTTATATCTGACTGGCAGACTTCAAATGTGATATTTACCACTGGCTATGGAGAAAGTAATCCTTGAAAGGCTTTCACTCTTTAAATAAATAAAACCTCCAAGCCAGAATGTACAAGTTTAAAAATGGTCCTCAAGCATTGGTTAAGAGTGGCAGGAGAACAGCAAAGGGAGCAGGCACTTTTCAGGCTGAGATTTGTAAACAGGACATGCAAGCAAAAGAAAAGAAATAACTTTTCATTTAGATCTGAGGAACTGAAGAGTTTTAGCTTTTAAACTCCAAATAAAGCTTTATTATGATGCCTTTCTGTTTATATTTAACCTTGAGGATTTGGAAGATTTTATTAGTGAAAGAGAAACAACTTTTTAAAATGTATCTGTATTAAGCATTTAATGTTTAATTGATTGTATGCTTTATGTGGCAATTCATATGAAATCTAAAGATAGAATTCTTCATATAAAGATGTATGATTTTTATGACTGGGCTTGATTGTGATTTTTTTCTATTTTTTTTGAAACAGAACTAAAGAGAACAATTTTCAAAGTAAATACCAAATCAAGACTGAGAGAGGGGATTTTTAGTTGTTTTTGATTTTTGGTGTTTTTTTTTTTTTTATAAAAACCTGCTAGGCACCATACATTTTACATATTTAATATGTTTTTCTGAAGTATAAAGTTTATTTTAGGTGAAGTAAAAGGGAAACGGGGCATTGTTGGAATAAAAAAAATGTAAACGGGAGCTCAGAGTAGATTAAAAAAAGAAGTTTTGTGACAACATACACATTTAAAAGATGAAGGTGAGTCATCACCAAGAGATGAATACCTTATTTTTTAAACCCTATGGGAGTTGTCTTTGATGAGCAGCAGCAATCACTGCAGGTAGGTGCATTTTCACAGGCAAAGAGCTGCACTGCACTAATTCGCTCTGTCAGAAATTCCCACCACAGCACAGAGGTGATTTTGTGGGATTTAGCTCCTTGGGTGCAGCAAAGTCTGGTAGTGGGACCCAGCAGAAGTAGGTGTTCAGTGGCAGAAGAGCAAGCTGCCACTGAATAAGGAAAATTTTGTCTTTACAACCCAGACAAACTACTGAACATTGCCCTCAGATATGAAGGATTTTAAAATTTATGTAAACTTATTCATAAAAAAATTAACCGCATTTAAAATATGTTTCAAAAATGAAAGATGCAGAGATGTAAGCAACAGAAATGGAATTTTGGCAGTTGTTCAAACCTGGTTATATTTTGGTGCTTATTGTTTTTATATATAGTAGCTGCTTATTTTTATTACTTGTTTTGCCTTCTGATGAGTCTGATAAACAAATGTATCACCTCACAGCAGGTGTAAAAGCAGCTGTAAGTGGGTTGCTTTCCCCAGCTTTGGACTGAAGCAGGACTAAGGCTGAGGAACTCCCTGTGCCATGCAGACAGGAGCAGCTGATTCCCATAGTCCCTCCCAGTCCCTCTCCCCATCGAGGTTTCCAGACAGCCCAGGACTGTGTCACTGCTGGAGTTACCACTGGGACTGACATTACAGAATTGGCCATTCATCATCTTTGACACCAGGGCTATTTCAGAAAGTACTGCTTTGGCACATTCAGGAATAATCATATCAAAGTTGGGGCTGTGCTTTGCTTCAGGGGGAGGTCATGCAGACAATAATAATGCATCACAGGTTTTTTTTTTTTTTTTTTCTCTATTGTAATGCTACCTATGCCTTGTATCTGTCTCTTGGTACTCCCCTGAAACTTTCCAGGGTCGGGTGTCAGGGCTGTTTGCCTTCAGAGACAGCCTGCATGCAGACGGCAGGCAAAATGCAGGGGAAAATGGGGGAAAATGCCAAAGAAAACAAGAAATAAAAGAAAGTCATGTGGAACAAAGCAGGATTCTTATACAAAATTATGTGCTTTAACATATTCAAAAGAATTCACAAGGAAAGTCAATGTTGACTTGTAAAAATTTCAAACTTATAGATCGATATGAAAACTGCCATTATGCATTCAAAACAACATATTATGTTTCATTTATAAAGGCACATGTTGCAGTCACAGGGATAGACACTAAAAAATGGTCTGATTTAGACAAAGTAGAACACACACACACCAAATTATAAATATAAACCTGAATGTTTTCCATGCAATCAGAAGGCCTGTCTGTACACCTTTCATACTAATAGCAAAATTATGCTTCCAGTAGGCATAAGATTGGCTCATAATGGCCTAATCCCACTGATGTTCCCTACCTTGGCATAGTCTGACGTCAGCCTTATGAATAATTCCACGGGTGTCAGGAAAGATGCAGCTGTTAAAATGCTAAGCCAGGCCTGATCATTACATTAGCCTTAAAACAGTGACTTAAAAATGTGAGTTCTCAGAAATGACGTCTGATGTTAAACCTTTCAGATCAATTTTCTCAAGATCTTCTTCACCAAAACTTAAAATTAATTTATTTGTTGGGTTTTGGGTTTTTTTTCCCTCCTTTTCCTTTCTCATTCTTTTCCATCTTAAAAAACTCAGTTTCCATCAGCAACCACGGCTCATAAAGGAGGTTTAAGGGGAATATCAACTGAGATGAGTTACAACAAACAGGCAAGAATCAGCAACATGGAATTTTCATGAGTTCTCTTCATTTATCAAGGGCTGTTGTAAGGAGACACAAACTCTTCAGTGCCACACAAAGGACAACATTTTACATTTTCATATTAGTGCAAAGTGAACTTGGAGCTCAAGAAACCTTACCTGTCTGGTTATATTACGTCCTGATCACAAAGAACATGCACTTGACTAGCAAACCAGCAGAATCCAGGTGATTTCAGCCCTTGCTTTCAGTGTGCATCATAAACAAACACCAAAAACCACAGTTAATTACATCTACTGCTGCCTGCTTGAGAGGATATAAAAATATGTATGATTCTTAGGAAAAGCATTAAGACTTTGACCTACTGGCAGTTTGCATTGAAAATAAAGTATCAAACAGCTCTCTTAACATCCAAAGACCAGTTTTCCTCACACTAAGGTAACAGCAACATAAAAAGTGCAGGGTATTATTTATATTTTTACTATCCTTATAATGATGATGAAAATGGGATATTAAAATAGTTCCAGAGGAAAGAGAAAAACACCTGAAAAATATCCTTATGCATTCTATTTTTACTGGAGATTAGGCACTGACATTTCATCATCACTGTCCTTGATTTCTTATAAGCTAAGCACTCCTATGAGTTAAGCTGCTAACAAAAACCCAACAACTGCACTCTCTTTCACTGCTTTCAGATTTTGTCAAGGAGGTTTTTACCCTACAGACATAAAGTTATGGTTTAATATTTCAACCGCAACCAAAATAGTCCTTTTTCTGACACACAAATCTTCCCTGGAAAACACGGAATGGTAGCTGCTAATGAGGATAATTTAATGTCTCAGGCACTAACAGTGCTGAAAGAGGAATTTCAAAGGTGCAGGTGTTACTCACAGTGCTGAGCAGAACTGGAGAGAGAGGAAAAGCTGAGTGTGAGGGTGAGGAAGGAGGAGGTGATGCAGGAGTGCAGATGAAAACCCCTCCTCCAATATGCATGTTCCTCCAGGACCCTACAGACAAAAAATAATAACTTTTGTTTAAGAAAATCACTGCCAAAATTACACTTATAAGTACTGTGACAATTTGAGATCCCAGTGAAACTGAGTATGATTTAACTTCCCAATTAAAAAAAAATGTCAGAATCATGACTCTGCTTGAAGAAAATCATGAAGTTTATAACTGTGGAGTTATAACCAACAAAACAATGTCTTAATTAAGTCAATCATTAACTAAACCCAATCTCATCCTCGAAAAAAAGCATTTTTTTCCCCATTTCTGGTGTCAGGATGCAATCTCCCACCCTTATTCCCTGGCTCCACTTCTTCCAGCTATCAAAGGTGGGCCTGCACCCATCTGTTCATGACAATTTTAGGATCATATGTTGCTTTGATAAAAGGAAATGTTTTTAATTGTTTCTTCTTATTTGTTTGTTGGGGTTTTTTTACCCATTTTTACCATTTCAGTGCAAAATTATCCTCAGATGAAAGAGAGGTGAAATTCAAACCATATTATAAGATTTAAGATTTTACCCTTAGGTATCAACTGTGGGATCACAGCTGATGTGTGGCCACCTGAAATTACTTTACACATTAAATGCTCAATGATGGTATTTGGCAGGGATTAGATTTCCAGTTGCAGTTACACATTCCAGAGCTTGCTAGAACCACATAAACGGAAATCTAACTAAATTGATTCAGGTATTATGCAAAAATCCTTGAAATACTAAAGCCCTCCTAAAGTACTAAAAAATGTACTATGCAAATTTTCCTCTAAAGCAAGGGAGATAATATTTTTTTCTCTGTCTTTACTTACAAGAACAACTCAAAGAAAGCCCCAGGTTTTCACTTTTGAAAATAAACCCATATCTCAAATGGAAACTCTGAGGAAAATGTTAATTAACACTTAAGAAGGCAAGGAGTCCCTTTTACATAAATTGTCTTTATTCCCAGTAGCTATTAGGAAAGGCAAAGGAAAGCCTTTGGAACATAAAGGATGCAAACCTCATTACTTTCACTATGAGTTTCCTTGGAACAAAAATGAAAGTGTTATGTTTGATGGGTACCAGAAGCTTCAGTTTCTATGTGATGTAATTTAAGTCTCATGTCAAACAAATAAAAAAGAAGAATTTTGGCATAAAATCCTCCAGTAATTCACTGCAACACTTGTAACATACTCAGGAGGTACCTGGTAGGGAAACAGTGACTTTGTTGAAACTGGAAGAAATTAATACATTAATAGCAGTGAGAGAGCTTCATTTGGAAGAAATGTTAATAGTTTGGTCAAGCATTGGTGTATGCAAGATGGAATTTTAGAGATAGATTCACTGCCTCACACATTTCCCCAGATTTACCATAAAGCACCAGAAAAATTGCATATATAGCCTGGAATTACACTGTTTTATCCATGTTATTACACTCACAAAAACTAGAATATAATTTGTCATTTCTTGCCCTTACACTAATTGAACTGACACAGCTCTATTAAAATGAGTCAAATCTAATAACAGCATTTCAATGGATGAGAAAGATATCTGCTTGTTTTTCTTAAAAGACAAGAAGGGGGAAAAAGATATTTTTGGGTTGGCTAAGCATCTATTCCCAACACATAATAAGGTTGTTATCAACCAGAAAAGCCTATTAAGTTAGAAAATGAATACGGAAAGGTTTCTAATTAAACACTTTCCACTTACACAGTACTGAAAAAATAGAGTGGGAGATGCTGGTCCTGATACTGTATTAGTCATTGTATCACTCATATCATGATGTTGTAATCAGCTCTCAGGATGAATAGCCCAGGTGCTCAAGCTGTGCTGCGATTTGTAATTGGAAACAACTTTGGATAATAGTTGTCTCATGAGTTGTTTTCTCCTCTTGTCGTATTGTTTTTAATGTGATGTGACTTATAATTGAGTTTTCTATTAGCTATCATGCAATTTTTTTAAACTTTAAGTCTGCTCCTGCCAAGCTGCCCTGTGCAGGTTCATCCTGAGCTGGAGTTGGATGTGTGCATGGACATGGGGCAGCACAGGTCCTGTCCCTCCGAGGCAGCAGGCAGGATTAGGGCTGCAAGATTTCCTTCTTTGAGGGAGGATTATTATCATTTTGATATCTACCCACAAGGATCCCCACTATGGGGGGGGGGTGGTGTATATTCTGATATTAATATTAAATTATTCTAATACGGACAAAGCTAGACCAACAGCAGCACTCCCCTTCTTCAGACAGATACCTCCTGTCACTTCTCACCAAAATGTTACATAGCAGACAGCTCAATAAGGTCTTTTTACCTGCAATATTGCAACACACTACTAATAAGAAGCATAACTTTTGCCACACCTTCAAATAATTTCATAGTTCAACATATCTGGTTGGTTAAAAGTGTAGTAATGACTTTTGTTGTTAGGAGACTTCCAAGAAAGGGGGAGGATTTGGTAGCCAGCCTTGAGAAATACAAATTAAATTCGATCTGAGTGGAAGGTTAAAAATCATATCCTTTCAGCTACATTAAAACCACTGGTATATTATAGGTTACAAGCAGAAGCCCATACTACTCAAATTTATATAATTTATTTCTTACATATTTTTAATTATGTATTTCATATCTGCCACATACTGTTCATGGGTTTTACCAAGACACAGCACAAGTCTGTACAACCAATAATCTTGAAACACAGAAAACATTATTATCTTTAATGTTCTCAAGTACAAACTGTTCTTAATATGCATTCTTCTATGTAATCTGGTCAAAAGGTTTTAAATTATGCAACAAGTGTACAGCAGTAATAGTATGGGCATGAGGGCTCTGGATGCAGTACTTTCACAGAGGTGAAGCAGGTTAAAGAGCTGGATATAAATATATAGTTCCTCTATCAAATGTATGAAGGACAGTTAATTTTAAAGAGCTTAATTCTGTGTACAGGAACATCCCTGCTAGGGGAACACAAGGCAGCCTGTGCATAGCAGTTCAAACCTCCTGCAGCACTGGCCCCAAGGAAAGTGCAGTTTAAAGAACTTCCATTTATTAAGATTTTTTCAATTCATTTTCTGAGGATGATTATTTTTTCTGTTGTAGGAACTGCCTGCACCCAGTAGCTGTTTATTCTCTTGGCTTTCCCCAATGGCCAGTGGTAATTCCCCAAGTAGACATAACAAGGATGAACAGAAATTGAGGCTCTTTTTCTGACACAAGGAGTAGAATTGCCTGCTGTAATTTTGGGTTATGATGATTACTGATAATATTTTGAAATTTTAGGCAGTGTGGTTTGTTGTTGACCCAGAAGGAGCAGTGTGTCTCTGGCAGTGTTGCTGTTTGTGTCACCAGCCTTCCTTGGCTGATCTGCTGCAGGGTGATATGCAAAAATTAAAAATTCAGGCCAGCTTTTAATTACACTCTCCTTTGGAGGAGATGATTGTGGGCTGTTGAATCCAAGCCCCGTGGCTTCCTCACCCGCTTTTGCTGGCCTGGCTCCTTTGCTGCCCTCTCCTCACTGTTTGGTTACACACAGAGATACATCAAATATCATCTTATGCTGCACAGTGGCAGAGACTGCCCAAAAAATTATCCTTGCCAGCCAAACAATTTCTGTGAGTCAGTGCAGCTAATTCTTGTTCTAAATTCTACCATCATCACACACAAGGTCACTCTCTTCACCCCTATGGATTGACCACCGAGATGGGAACTAAAACATGTTGGTTGGGGTGGCCCAAAATTTTATATTTAAATTGCAAATGTGCAAGGAAAGTGCCAGCTCAGTTCCTTAATTGTTGGTAAAATATACAGAAACCTAAAATGCTTCCCTCAGATGCAAATTCTGCAGTGTTTGACTGTGCAGAAGCTTCCTTCCCTGGGAGTTTGGGAACTTAGTTAACGATGCAACCACGTGGTCATTTATTCTAATTAATGTGAATACATTTGCATTTGCAGATCTAGCAGCTTTTGCAAGCCAAGAAACAGCTCACAGTGGTTTTACAGGGTGCACAGAGATGTGCTGGTGCAGCACAGGACACACTGGTCAGTGCAGAACGTGGCAGACACCCAGTGTTGGAGGCCCCAGACTGTGCTCAGTATTTGTTTCCCAACATCTTTGACCCATTAGAGTCTGAACTTGCAACAGTAGTGGGAACCTTCTGCTCCAACAGAGACAGTTATCAGAAACTCGGCTAAATTATTCACATTAAAAAAAAAAAAAAAACAAATAAAAAATAAAACACATAGATGAGCCTCCTTGGACCTGCATAAATTAGAGCTGGCCCATTCCTCTGTGCTTTGTTCCCAATTGCTGTTACTTTCTTCTACAGGCAAGATTTTATTTTGGAAGTCACAAGTTCTTAGTTTAAACAGGTTTAACTATTTAGCATCAGATTCACCCACCTACATAAAACCCTCCAACTGCTGAAGTTGTTAAAGGGACACTGTCAATTTCAAAACTGCACGTCTGTTTAAAAATGGTTTACCTTCTGTTGTTAAGAGTGTTCCCTAAGGTTGGATAATTGAAAGACATTAGAGAGAAAATATCTCCTTGGGGTATTTTGAGTATCATAATTTTCACTGTTTTTCTCCTGAATTTGCCCAGCCCAAAGACATGGACTGATGCCCCCATGGGGAAATTTAGCTGCAGTGTAACTTCTCCAGCTCTAAATAGTTTTTTTTTTTAAACTAAATGACTGCTTGTCCACTTGATGGTTTTTTTGTAGTTTAAATAAACTATAAAGCAAAATTATCACAGCATCAGCCTAACCCCTCATGGGATACCACAGTCTTTGAATTATGCCCTTCATCAACAACTCCATATCTACTAATTCTTAACAAAAATTAATTATTACAAGGAATGACCAGCACAGGAAGAGGAGATTTCAGTGGTTTCAGAGACGCAGAAAAGAAAAAGTGAGAAAAGTAGGAGTAAATGAATAAACAAGAAGATTTAAGGAAACATGAGATAAAGCAAAGGGAGACTAATACCTTGAAGCAGCAAGGGAGAAGTTTTGTGGAAAAAGGAATTAAAAGCTGCTGTAAAAGACAGTATTATATTTTGTATGCAGAAGGAGGCTTAGTTTGAAGTGGTATAAGGTAGCAATGATTTTTATGGTATTTCCATGCTTCTAAGTGTTTGATTTTGTTAACTTAACTTTCTTTTAGTGTATTTTTAATGTAATAGAGAGATTTGAGATTTTTATTTTTTTGTTACTGTAATGCATAATTCTGACTGACTCAAACTTTGATTTTATTTCCTCTTCATAGTTCAGATTAGACGACTTAAATAGAACAGTGTGATCTAAGTGAACTTCCTCTCCTTTAACTGCAAATCCATGAGAGATTTTGGCTAAGGTAGCTTTCACACAGCTTTATCTCTGGTGGAATATACAGAAAGAAGAGGTAAAAAATGCTGAGGGGACACTGGCAGGCAGTTGAGGAGCACCTCACACCACCAGTGCCTTGGGCTTCCCAGGCAGCACAGAGAGAAGGAGCCACTGGAGAAGCCAAGAGAAACTCTTGGGATGCAAACTCACTCAGTGGCTCATCTCCATATTTTTGCATACTGATGTGTGCTAAAGGGCACACATGCTTCTCAAGACAGCACAAAGTTGTTGCCTTGAGGAGCAGAACTGGGTCCCAATGCATTTTAGATGTTGTGTAAATTACATACATAAAGCCCTGTTGTCCCCATGTGATCCTTTGCAGGTTCTAAATAAGCAAACCAATGTGTCTCAGCAATTGCATTTCTGGAATCATTGTGCTCCTAAGCTGTAAAAAGAAGGTAGGATGTGTATTCAGAAAAAGATGGAAAGGGAGCCTTTGGTTACTTTTTTTGTCTTTCTAGAATATTCTGAATGCCAACAGGGTGAGGGAGGTGATTCCTTCCCTCTCCGCTGCTCCTGTGAGATCCCACCTGGATCCAGCTCTGGGCTCCCTACACAGGAAGGACATGGAGCTGTTGGAATGAGTCCAGAGGAGGCCATGAAGATGGTCTGAGGGCTGGAACCCCTCTGCTCCAGAGACAGGCTGGGAGAGCTGGGGCTGTTCAGCCTGGAGAAGAGAAGGCTTGATGGAGGTCTTAGAGCCTCTTCAAAAGCCTGAAGGTGTAGAAGGGTTTTGGACAAGAGCATGAAGTGACACGACAAGGAGAAATGGCTTCAATCTGAGCAAGGGCAGGGTTAGGTGGGATATTGGGAAGAAATTCTTGACTGTGAGGTGATAAAACAGTGGAACTCTTTGTCCAGGGAAGCTGTGGCTGCCTCACTCTGCACAAGGCCAGAGCTTGGAGCAACCTGGGACAGTGAAAGGTCTCCCTGTCCATGGCAGGGGATTGGAATGGGATGATCTTTAAGGACCTTGCAACTCAAACCATTCTATGATTCTCTGATTTTCTCTTTTTATAATTTTATAGTTTTAGGCATTATACATTATAATAATGAAGACTCATGTCCTCTTCCACCTTCTAAAGTTGACTAAAGAATATATGAGTAAACTAATATAGGCAGGACGATTAATTCTTTTTTTAGGGTGACAAGAGAAAGGAATAGACGACATAAACATAAATGTGCTAAAGCTCCATTCACCATCACAATTCATTTTATGTCATTAAAACTGCCTGAATAAAGGCAAACATTTAATCCTCAAAGAAAGCGGAATTAGTTACTCTGTAAATAACTGCAGAATAGTGTTATCAGCTTCATGATATTTCTCTTCAGGACCACTGCAAGGGACACTCATTCAGATTTCACTATCACAGTGTGCAAGACAGAAGAATTTTTATCAGTATCATGATATTTTTTTCTAAAAGACCTGGTTTTAAAGGTGAATTATGCATACTGGAAATTCAGGGAAAAGGAAGGCTGAGTGTCTGTGTGAATAACTTTTGCTCATATTCCAGCATATGCAAGAATATTAATGAATCTTCTGAATAAAGAAAAGTTCTGCATTAGCTGACACTCATTTTTCCAAAAGATATAACTGCTTTACTTAATGCCTGATCTAAAGCCCTGGGAAATTTTTCTCACTTCATTGTACTTCCATCTTCTCTATGGAAGACATACTTGGTCAAACAGTTAACAATTAATTAAGTAAATTAAGTACTTTGGCCTCAACTTCTTTCCAGTAAGACTTGAGTAATAATAATGATATCAGTGTGTGACATATGTGCAATGAAGTCAGCATTTGACATAATACTTCTGAAGAAACTTTCTGTGAAGTAGATACCATTAATGATGATAAAGCTTAGAGAAAAAGCTTAAAAATTGCATCCTCTTACTTAGCAGATCTGATCCTGATGATCTCAGGAAGTCTGTCAGAGATGTGCTTGACTCCAAAACATATGTGCCTCGTATAGAGCTGCAGAAAGGCAGTAAATGAATAAAAGATCTTAATATCATTTTTTCTTAGTACATTTTCCTAGTGACTTTAGTCAGAATGAGACAAGTTTATGGGGATGGGATAGCAACAGACTTGTTATCCCTTAAATATGGTAGAGTTTTAGTGCAAAGGGAAAACAGAATCAAACAGAAAAAAATCCACAGAAGTCTCCCAGCACAACTGGAGTGACAGACTTTTCAGATGAAAGAGAGAGAAAGGGATGGAGAAAAATATTTCCTGTGGTATAATATGAATGAAAAGTATTCTAAATGCTCCAGAGGGATTTGGAAAGTATCATGTTGCTTTTGTTGCTGTTATTTGCTCTATAAGTAATATTTGTTTATTTGAAAGTTAAAATAGATTAAGTTAATTTGAACATTTTCCCTTGTTGCAGCTTGATGATGTTCGCTGCTTTATTGGTGGGAAAAAAGCTGAACCTGCTCTGGAGGTTTGCTTAACAGCCATTAGTGTGCAGTAATTTACAGCTACTCAGAACCATGCATTGAGCTCCTAATTGATTGCTAATGTTGATGCACTTGATTGGATGTCAAGTTATGTGTAAAATTTATTGAAAATAATTCTGTTTCTTTCCTCTCTCTAACACCACAGACAGCAAACTGAGACAGATATGCAGGGTACCTACATCTATTTCCTCAGGCCTGAATTGTACAGAATCTGCCACCAAATAAGGCCTTTTCAGACTGTACAGTCAGGATATCCTAAATCCCCTTACCAAAAATAAGCAAAATAGAATATTCCCATGCCTTTCCCCCCCTAGCATTTTGCACAAAGATATAAAAAGTGTTGCTGGCACCCAGAGTCAGAGCTACTACTCCCACATTTCAAATGAGCAGCTTTAACCTCACGAGCTTTGGTATCAGCTGGAACATTAACCACGATACTTCTTCCTCTGCAGGCTGCTCAAAGTCCCCACGGTCTTTTAAACTGGGAGTTACAGGTGCTGAATTGCCCTTGAGGGATGAAAGAGTGACAGGTCTGAACTCTGCCATCCACTCAGGAGGCAGGGGATGGCACTCCAGGGAAAAGAGCAACCTGGAGAACAGCAGCACTGCAGATGGCACCATGTGCTGCTCTCAATGGGATGTGGCAGGATTTTTGTGTCTTGGGTTTGCCTGTACTTCAGGACATGACCAAAAGGATCAGCTGAGCAAAAGTTTTTCTAACCTCAAAGGAAATGGCAGTTTATATATATATATGTATATATGTATATATATATGTATATATATATATATATACATTCAGCAGTTGGAAAGCTAGGTCAGGATCAAAACACACAAATTTTACTTCTTTACTACTCTAACTGGTAGGGGGAAAAAAATTAGTTATTTACAAACATTTTAGAACAATATTTGTTTAAAGCATTGAAGCATTGAAACAGCACTACTATCCCTTTAATGAAAAGAATAGTTTGAAAAAGCTAGAATTTGTGTTCTTTTGCATGCATGGCCAAAGAAAGGAAACAGAGCTGGGGAAGGTCTGGAGCACAAATTGGAAGTGTCTAGTGGTGGCTCAGACTGGAGAAAAGGAGGCTCAGGGGGGGAACCTTCTTGGTCCATAGAATTTTCTGGAAGAAGGGTGTAGCCATGTGGAGGTCAGTCTCTTCTCCCAAGTCACAAGCAGCAGGACAAGAAGAAATGGCCTCAGGTTGCACCAGGGGAGACTTAGATTGGATATTGAGAAAACTCCTTCACTAGAGGGTTGTCAAGCCCTGGTACAGCTGCCCAGGGCAGTGGCAGAGTCATCATCTCCAGAGGGATTGAAAAGTCATGTAGATGTGGCACTTGGAAACATGATTTGTGGTGGCCTTGGCAGTGCTGGGGGAATGACTGGACTCAGTGATCTTAAAGGTCCTTTCCAAACTACATGATTCTGTGATTCTGTTCCATCCGAGGTGGAGAAGATAGGAGAGAACATAGAAAGGACTCAATACTTCTAACAAAGTTAATGCAGAAGCATCAACAGCACTGTTGGCATTCAAAACCTTAGAAGCATTTCTGTGTTTGTCTATTCATATCACAGAACATTTTTTAATCTAGAATACAGGAAAAAAAATGTACAGTGTTTATAAAATCCTTTTCCTCTCCTCTCCAAAGATGAACTAGACAGAAGAGAGCAACTCCTATAAAAAACAAAAAGACAAGATCAGATTTGAACCAAGTGCTTTGTAAAGTGTCTCATTTTGGAGATGTGGGGTGATCTAACCAATATTTCTGTTTCAAAAATTAACTGAAAAAAATAATTTTCAAAAGCATTAATACCATCAAGCAAACAGCAAAACATCTCTTAAAATCTGTGACACAAAGATATTAATATTTCTTCCATGAATATATTTTTAATGCCCCTCCTGAGACAGCAGCAGGATTGGAGCAATGTTCCCCAATTTCACAGTAATTTTACACTTTTGCCTGCTCCCCCCCCCCCCCACGCCATGAATGCTGATCGCTCCACAGCAGTGCAATGTGACAGAAACTCTTCAGGGTAAATGGTGAAGAGCTTTTGTAACACCAAGCTGCTCCCCAGGAGATCTCTCTAAGGAAAAGCCAGACTATCCTGCAGAGCCCTGCTCCAGGCTTCCCATGAGTGTTTTATTTAAAGGATAAGTAATTAACAGTTGTATCATAGAAGAGAGAAACTTTAGAGAAGTAGGGATCATGTATAAAACAGATTCCTTTAAAAAATTACAATATTCAATAGGGATATTTCGAAGGAAACATTTCACTTGTTATTGTTTGCTGTGTTTTGCTGTCTAAACATCCAACTCTGTACTGTCATTATATTCATTTTTCAGCTGTCAGTGCCAGAGACATGCGAATAGTGAAACAGCAGCATGTCCAAATTAGCTTATATAATCATGAATAGAGCCGACTAAATAATTTAATAGGAACTATGTATCTGGAAAACCTATCTCTGTGTTTTCCTATTCAGAATATACTTGAAAGAAATACAGAATTTACACAAATTAATTCACTCTCTGGTTTTGTATGGAGAATTTCTAGCTTGCAGTCTCATTTTGAATACCTCTTTGTTAGCTTTTAGTAGTTTGTGTTTGAGGGAAAGGCTGTGGCAGCACTACATGCTGCTGCCTGGGAACTGGGAGAACAGGATCACATCTGGGAGAGATTTGGCCTCAATTCTTCTGTGCCTCTGACATCACCCTGAAAGATGATGAGAAAGTGACAGTGTTTTTTCCTAAGGCCCAGAGGAATCTCCTTCCCTTGCAAAAGTAGGGAGATCCTGGGAAAGTGACTGTCTATAGTTCATATTCTTGGGTACCACCTAGTGGCACCAGCTTGGTTAAGGATGGATGTGGCTGATTCACAGAGCCAGGGTTTGGTTACCAGGATCTTGACACAAAGTTTGTGTCCTTGACAACTTACCTCACACAGAATATTGAATGTGACCAAAAATAACTGCAGGGACCTCCTGAAGAGAAACAGGGAAAATATTCACTGATATCATACAACAATATTTATCCCAGTGGAATCACAATAATCCACTTCCCTAATTTTGTTGTAGTGGTGGCTGGATTATTTTAAGCCTTTTGCCTTAAATTGCAGCTGTTTTAATAAAAGCTGAGTAACTTTAAGAGAGTTTGTACCACTCTGCTACCACGGGCATGTTGTTACCCCATGAAGAATATCTCTCAACTAAAGAGGAGCAGCACACCAGACTCCTCCTGAGGGTTTGGTGTGGTCCACCAGCAGTACAAACTATTTGCAGACAATGCAAAATGCCTTTGTTTTATAGATTCTTTCCCCGGCATCCTGAATGAAATGCATATCACTAACCTATTAAGTACAAATCGCTTAAAGATGTAAATTTTTTATGACTTGCTAAATGTTAATGTATGACTTGTAAAATGTTAAAGTAGTAAATAGTGTCTTTGAGCTCATACACTCTAAATTTCACTTTCTAGCCCTGAGCATTTAAGGTAACAGTCACAGGATATTTGTCAGAGAGATTTCCATAATCCTCATTTACTTTAATTTATTGTTGTTAAAAAAAAAAAAAAAAAAAAAAAAAGACAAAAGATAATTAAGAGTTAATGTCAGTGGAATAGAAAAATAGGCCTTTGTCAAAGGATAACAGTCTCCTACTAAGAGGAGACTGTTGAGGCTTTCCCTAAGAATAAATGTTATGAAATATGAAACACATGATACAATACCACAATATGTAATTACAGTTATTTTATGTCAGCTGTTCTGAATGACTCCAGAAGACGTTATCAAAATCTGATTAATGTTTCCACATTCAATACTTCTTGATTTATTGATGTAATAACCAGCTGAGAAGGTCTTCTCACAAAACCAATTTGTTTAAAGTTTGCCATTGAAGCTCCTATATTCCCTGCCACCCATCTGCGAGAATATT
This sequence comes from Certhia americana, assembly GCA_018697195.1. NCBI lineage: Eukaryota > Metazoa > Chordata > Aves > Passeriformes > Certhiidae > Certhia > Certhia americana. The sequence goes on from CM031863.1 coordinate 3,493,737, forward strand.
TCCTATATTTAGAATAATATACACATAAAAATGAGAGCCACCAAGTGGAATTTGTTCTGGCTGGAAATATCAGAGGCTGATATGGTTATTTGTTGAGAAGGGAGCAAGCTAGTTTCCAGAGAATATTGATGAATGGTCTCCAGATACACAGCAAAGAGCCAAATTCAGAGGTGTGAAATTAATGTGACTGCACCTGTGAAAACTAACGATGAATTTTTTTTTTCCAAAATTATATATTATGAATATGTGGAGACAGCAAAGATACCAAGGTCCTTGAAAGAAATACTGTAGTAAATCATAAAGGTCCTAGCATTAAAAAACTAACAAACAAACAAGAAAATACAGGTGCTCTTTATGCCCCCTTTGCTTAGCTATTTCCAAGTTATCTGGGTATTTAGCACCAAATTTTGATTCTGTTATTCATGGAATATATTAATTTTCAGGGTCTGTTTAGGAACTGGTTCTTGCTGTCAGTACAGCTTCTCCCTTCAGGTCTTGAGAGAGTAGATATGCTAAATATTTCTATCCTGTTGAATAAAGAGCATTCTGTTTCAGTTTTTAATAACATTTTGAGATCTATTCCAAGTGTGATTCATTTAAATAAAAATCAATAGGCTTAGCTGCTTCTTTTGAATCATTTAAGACAACATCTTTCCATTGGCTCTTCATCAGGGGCCAAATTCTGACCTGATTTATGCTCTAATTTACACTACAACCCATTGCCTTTAGAGGATCTGCACATTGTGTAAATTAGCACAGATTTGACTCCAGGGATCTTTGGTAAGTGGCATAAATTAAGAACAGGGAAAATCTGCTCTCTTTTAAAGCCCTGTAAAGGTCAATACAGAATTGAGAACAAGATACAGCCCGAAGTATCTCAGTTAAAATGTATTAAAAGGTTTCACGGAGCAGTTTTGTCCTCCCTGCCGCAATCTGCCCTCATTCTCCTGTCCCGCGGTGCCTCATTCACATCCACCACGCTGGGACACTGAGAGCGAGATGAGTCAGATTTTGCCCCCCAGAGGATCATATTTTGCACACTGTGTTGACTTCTAACTTGGCTGATAGCACCTGGCAGCAGCTTAAGGCAAAGGTGACTGTGGCTGGAACAATCTTTTTAATCGGCTGCGATCCCACAGGCTGCAACTTCTGTCTGAGGGAAGGATTTATGCAATTACTAATCTGGGCATTTCATTACCAGTATTAATATTTGAGGACATCTGAGACTTATCTGGAAGACAACTGCATAAAAAATTTAGGAGAACCAAGGAGCATTATTTCTTCTGGTTTTCTTTTTTTTTTGTTCTTTTTCTAAGGAGCTCCCTTCTGGCAAGAACACCTTCTCTCCCCTGTACCAGTCAGCTTGGAGGGACAGGGATATTTGTGGCCAGGGTAGAATGTTGAGCTCTCTCTGGGTAATCAATCATTTCCCCTTGGTCACCAGGATAGTCAGGGCAGGTTGCCCACTGCCATTTGTGCTGACAGGGGCATTTTGGCAGAGGCGGGAGGGACACTAAAGAAAGTGAGATGTCCTTTAACACTGCACAGCACATGAGCTGAATGGAGAGATTGCTGGGAATTATTTAGGGTGTTCTTAACAAGTATCAGCTCTGTTTGCCTGTAAGACCATGCACCTCCTTCACAAGGACCTCCAGTGCTCAAAGCAATGCTCAGCTGTAGCATATCCATATTTTTTGTAAGGAAAAATGTATAAAAGTATCACTCTTCAACTGTGATGCACAGTAATTTCACACAGCTAGATTCACCAGTTTGGGTTAAGTTTATATGGCCTGTGAAAATAAGTCCTACTAGAAAATTTCATCTGAAGCCATAGATTGTGCATTAGCTTCTTGTAGGACAATTGATATGTTCACCTTTTCTTTCTGGAAGCACTGACTGTAGTGTATATCATGAGATCCCATCACTGGAATTAATGGGATGCAGGAAATACTTTGACCAGTATAATCTAGGATGCATCTAAAAGAAGAAGTAGGGGACCAGACATCAAAACTGATATTAAAATCTAATTTCCTCTCAGGCTGCAGAGAACAAGGCTTTCTCATATGTGAACGAGCACAGGCAACAGCCCTGATGGACTGGGCTCTGTGATGTGCTGTGGGCAGAGTTAATCATCATGGGGTGAGGGGCTTTGTGAAATCCATGGATTCAGAGAGTAATGAATTCTTTTAGGTTTTCTAAGGAGAACTTTTTTTTTGCAATGTTGAGAGAAGCACAAGGCTTATTACTCACTTATGGTAAGTTATGCAAATGAATGCAAATATTTTGTGTGGGCCACAGTAGAGAGAATTTTACCTTTAAAGAATAAGATAAATTCCCTTTAATGTTAGGCATGAAACTAAGTTCATGCTCCCAAGACACCCTGTATATTGACAAGTTCACAAATGCAAAATGCCACAATGGGCCATGTAATTCCCAATTCTATCTTTGGTTCTCCAAGGAATAATTTTCAAACAGAATTGAGAGATTTTGTCCCTTTCTGAGTCATGCTTAATACTCCACCATGCCTGGCTTTACAGGAATTAGCCTTCAAAAATTATTTCAGTGGGTGCAGAGATCACTGTAGCTGTGGTTTCTAGAATTTAATGCATCAATTGGTTCCTCTGCAAAAAGAAGTCAACAGCAAGAGTTGCGAGCATCTCACTGCAATACCTGAGCAGTGGATCCACGAAAATTCAAAATTCCATTTACAGACGTGTTCATAATGAGTGTTGTCCTCGCAGGGAGCAGCTAAACAATGAACTGTGATTAACCTCTGCTTGTGAAGTGCTGCCATTAATTCTGGCATTTACCATGGAAATGCTTCTGAAATTTTACGGATTTGAATAATTCTATTGATATTTTCCTGGGCTTTTTGATTAGTGAGAAATGGATTATCTGAACATTCTAGAGTCATGAATATACAAGAGATGAGGAAATGTGACAATACCTTCCTCATTAAAATCGGCTTTAAGGCACGGGACATAGGGAATTAAAAAGCCAATGTAGCTAAACTATTTATAACTACCTGATACTCTTTCAATCACTTTCTCTAACATTAGGCTGTTTCGAAAGAGACATAAAATAAACCCCTCAGCACACTTAAATTCACTGATTTCAAAAGCATCAAGATATCAATTATACTCTCTTATTTTAAGGAATAAAAATTGAGTGAGCGATAAATGAATTCATTCAAGTTTAGCTTTTCAACTACACTGATACTCATTTGGTTTCAATTTCCCAAGTTTTCCATCTGGGTTCATTTTCTGAAGTGAAATTCATTTTAATTTTACTGGGCTCTATCAGAGTGGATTTTAGAGGTCACTAACTTAGATAAACTAGACATGTGTAAAATTGGCCAGAGGATGAATGGGAAAGGTGTTGGGGCTCACATGTTTATAACAGTCTAAAAACAAGTGGGTTTTACCTGTACTTACTGGGAGTAAAGGCAAGAACTAATTTTTTTGCTTTCAACTTGGATCACTGTGAATTTCTAGAAGTTTATTCCTCATTAATGACTTTAAAAAAATATAAAAACATAAAAACATACAGTGACCCCAGTTTTTTGCAGAACATAATCCAAACAAGTTAGGAGATTAATTTAGGAGTAGTAGTTTTGACAAGGCATTTCATTCAATTAAGGAAAATTCAGATTTTTGATTAACTCTTATAATCTATTCATACAAAGTCAAGGTCCTTTTGGTCTCATGAGATCAAACAAATGTCAGATAGTTGAGATGGAGGGATCAACCCTTTCTGAGAGAAAACACACACAAAAAGATATTAAATATATCAACTGGGAAGTAAAGAATGAAAAGTAATGATCATTGCTACAAAGCAAACACATCCCCAAAAAAAAAAAAAAAAAAATAGATTAGATAGTTAAGAAACAGCAACTCCCAACTGTCCTAAAGTCCACTGTGTATTAGGATGTCTACCTGTACTGGCAAATATATTGCATTAATAATTAAATTTTATACAGTAATTGTCAAATTAAAATGACATAAGGAAAACCATAGAAAGTGAAGAAAACCTTTTAAAAATTAACAAAAAAGGGGAAGACAAAAGAGTAAAATATTTGCCGTAGGCTGACAATTTTCAATTTTAAAACCAACCAACCAACCAAACAAACAAACCTTGGTTGTGATCTTAGGCAAACCCACAGCCAAATCATCTTCAGAAAATGTCAGGAAAAAGAAATCTTGGTGTTTAGTTAAAGAACACTACACAGGAGATAATTAGAAAGAATAAGACCTATTTAAAAAAAAAAAAAAAAAATTAAAACCAGTATGAGTTCTGTCAATTTAAATGTGACAGCATGGTCAGGCAGACCTGGGCAACGTGAACGCCTTCTGCCAGGAGCAGGGGAAGGATTTCACAATGCTGAGTAACAGCAATAAAATAGTTAAAGATACTCTAGGTGCAGAAGTGGTGTGTGAAGTCACTACTCACTCAGAGTCAGGAAAGCCAACAAAATTCCAGGATGTGTTAGGGAAGGCACAGAAAGTGAAAAAGCAATGCAGTGCTGTGTCACCTCACAAACCCACAGTACACACATCCTGAACAAATAGTGGAAAGGCAACTTGGAGTGGAAAGGTTTGGAGAAGATGACTGGAGGTTCACTAAATGGGAGACTTCTGTGTGAGGATAAAAAAACCCCATGGTCTGTCCAAAAATGTCTTTTATTCTGTTCTCATGGCAAAGGCTGGCAGCATGTAGCCACTGTCATTTGTAGTGCTGGCACTGTTAGCCAGTAACTATTGTGTATGTGATGCCAAACCATTGATAACAAAAATCAAGTGATGCAAGTGAATTTTTTAATAGTTTATACAATAGTTTGAGCAGAATTTAGTCAAGTTGTCAAATGCATGATTTAAAGTGTCTTTACATTATTCGGTGTCCTCTGTGCTTCGAATTTAAGGTTTTTTCACATCTTCATCTCACTGCTACATAGTAAGACACGGGTTTTCAACTTCTCTGCCTTGGCCACTTTGAGATTAGATTGTCACAATGTCTCCCCATGCAAATGCTCCTTCAGTCTCTTGGGTAAGAGATGGAATTGCAGAAGGCACAGGTGTTTCTGAATGCTGAGTCTTGTACAGGTTTTTCTAATGGCTTCTGACTTGGATCTGGGATGGAACTTTTTCATCTATTAATTCCCAAATGCCACTTGATCTGCCCATAGGAAAGGCTGCAGCTCCTCCTGAGAGGATCTGCTATAAGACACAACCCCTCCAAAAGCAATTTTCAGTGCTCACATTCATGCCAGGACTTCCTAGTAATGTCCATGTTTAAGGACATTTAACGTACCCAGATATTATTCCTCACAGGTGACAGAGAACAGGTCTAACACAGATCCCCTTGATGGGTTTATATTTACCAAAGTAATGCTGATATCAGACAGATATTTCAGTGGTGTTTCATTCCACACTTACTCCACAAACCAGCATGGTTGTGCCTAATGCAAATTAAATTGATGATTACCCTGAAAAGAAGGTAAATAGCTAATGGAATGAACATTTTATTTAACATCATCTATTCTAGAAGTTTCTAAAGCTATCCTCTAACCCATCTTTGGACTGCACATCCCTAGGATCCTGTCACACATTGGTGAGAGATCTATTCTCCCATGTGTGACCCTTATATCCAATAGTGGTGCACTGACATTTCATGAGAGAAAAAAAGCTGTATTTTAATCTACTAGATATTGTATTGGAACAAGCAAAAAAATGAGTAAACCCATTGTTTTCTGACTAATATTAGGTAATCAAACAAGAAACAGATATGATACAATTTAGTCAAATAGGGGAACGTTTTGCAAGCCACAAGTTCTCCCTTATAATAGTTTTTATATGGCTTCACTTTAATTTTGTTTCCAACAAGTAATAAAGCAGAAATTGTTTTTACAACACAGACAGAAAATTGATTAATTAAGTGTTGGTCATTGTCCAAGGGTACTTCAGAATTTCTAAACTCCTGCATATTTAATAAGAATTTTGGTTTTATTTAAATAAAAATCCCAATAAAGAGATTAATGGTTAACCTGCTGATGATTTACATATTGTTATGAGCTATTATTTCTCCTGCAATTATCCATTATGTTCTTCTGTTTGACCATACTTAAAAGACAGACTTGGAACATTTTGCTCCTTTTTTGCATTGATTGCTCTTTTTTCTCACCTTAAGTAACTACTGTATAGCTGAAAATGAGAATCTGAATATAATAGCATACTGCAAGCAATTTACTGCTCGTTTCAACTCTTTTTTTTTTTTTTTTAATTTTCTGGTTTTTTGACAGGAATACAATTTGCATTTTCTTATTAATACTGATAAGAAGCTGGACATTGCAGTTATTGGAAACACAAGTCAATTTGGTTTGCCCTTCAAACAAAATACTATTTTGTTACGAGACCTGGCAGCTCTGCACTACAAGATTGATAGGTCTGAATGCTGAATTCTTTGTAACAGAAAGGTTATCAGCAAAGACTGTTTATACTAAATCTGAGAGTGAATCTGATACTACTGCAAGAAAAAATTAAAGAAAAAAAAAAAAATAAAGAAAGAAAATACCTGCGAAATTTTATTCCAAGTCCCTCTGAAACAAATGTGAATTTTAACCAGTGTCCGAGAGAGAGTCATTGTAAAGTTCTTGGAGTGATGCTGAAGCAGAAAATACAAATGCACCTTCTGCAAGAACAGCACACAAATCCTTTTTTAAGGGAAGGGGATTTTTACATGCAGTCTAGCTCATAGGGGTTTTATAGCCAAGGTCACATAATTTTATAGACAATGAAACCAGTGCCAACCAGATAATAGGCTGCTGTGCTTAGAATATTTGTTTTTCATAAAAAATGCAAGTAAGTGCCTCCACTTCTCTTGTTAGAAAATTGGATATTTTAGTTTTACAATTTTGATAGAAAAAAACTTTCCCCCCCCTCCCTTTTTGTAGCTGTTGTTGTTTGTTTTTTTTTGATTTTGTTTGGGGGGGTTTTTTTTTTTTTTTTTTTTTTTTTTTAATTTTTCCATAAGGCTTTCTTCTCAATTCACATCTTGATGCCTTAGGTTTTAGCTATTATATTTTTTAGACTCTGTGCTGTTTTGGTGGGTGGTTTTAGGTTTCATATTAAGTGCTGCTAAGCTCTCTTTGCAGCGTACATAGACAAAACAATTCCTTCTCTAGTTTGATACCAAGGACAACTTTCAGGCCCAAGAACGAAAACAACAGTGAAGGGAGAAGAAAAACGAGGATGATGGAGCTTCATAACCTGGAGCTATGGTTGGACAATTGATTCTAATATGCTGATGGAACAGAACTTAAAAATGTGAGACCCTGTGACCTGGGTGTCCATTTTGTGACCCTTTGGGGCATCTTTGGTGTGGTCCAGCTGGACTCTTGTGTGGCCCAAGAGTACCCATTGAGACCTTTTAATAAATCTCTACATCATCCTTTCTCCCTGTCTGGTCTCTGTTCCAGGTCAGCCTCCAAAAGGCATCAATCTAAGGACATAACTTGATTCAGAAGCAATAGTGACTTAGGCGTGTTAATGCTTTTGTTCTTCTTTATAATTTAAGACTTCAAAAATAGTATTTTTATGTCTGAATAAAAGGTTGAGAGGGGAGGGGAAAGAATGAAAGGCAGCACAATAAAGAACAAAAAAGAAAACTGAGCAGATCATAAAACTATTCTTTTCTTGTTGTTATTATTAATTCTTCCATCTGAAACTTAGGTCTCAGAAGTACTGGAAGAAATATTCACTTCTGAAAAAATGCCTCTCCCTTTCAAAAGAACCCTTTGCTATCACCTTATAACTGTGGACAAAGAAAAGTGCCCATTTTTGTTGTTTGTTGAGGGTTTTCCCTGCATTCAAACAAGAATAATACAAACAGTGGTCTAAGCCCATTCCCTTTGATAACACCATGATTTTGGCTGTTGAGTTTTCAGGATTTGTGTTTTACGAGACTGTATGGATGAGGATTTTCCTCTCAGTAAAGGATCCAAGTGTGACAAATGAACAACTCAGGCTTTGCACTCACAAATTACAAGTGGGACGTTTATTTGAGTTCAGCCCCGGCTGTGCCACACTGCATGGTGAATACCTTTATTGATAAAGATATTCTTTTCATTTAGAGATATGCCCCAGCAATGGGAAAAAAAAAAAAAAAAAAAAAAAAAAAAGAAGAGGTGCCATTCAGTCCTTTGGTTCTCAAAATAGAGTTTGCTTCTAACTTTATAGAAACACATCAGGGCTTGGGGATCATATGACACCAATTTGATTTATATAAACTCCCTCCACTGTTTGTCTTTGTAGGTTGTACTAAACTTCAAGGACAGTTTTCATGTTGGAATGACAGAATGGCAGGATTCAAGTAAACAGAACAGTCAGGGTTTTTTATTTTCTTCTCCTATTTAATATAATTGCTAGTTTTTTTTTCTCAGAGTGACCCTGAAAGTCATCTCAGTGGTAATGAAATTGAGCTGCATAAAAAAGCTGTCTGATTTGAAGAAAAAATTAAGGTCCCAGTTTTTCATAGGTAAGGAGCCCTTCACAGACTGACAATTTGTTTTTAAATTGACCATCTCCAACAGAATAGATGCTTTTATTACAAAAAGCACTACAGTTTTCTTGATGAGTGGGTATAGAAGAGAGAAATATGTCTTGATCTGCCATGTTTAGTTAACTTAATATCTGTTTTCTAACTTCACCAGTCTTGCTTATCCTCCCAGCCAGCCAGCTCAGGGTTGCTCCTATTCCCTCTGTCCATGAGCCTTAAAGGAAGGGTTAGGAGGATTTCAATCAAGCACACTGTACATACAACACCTAAAAGGATAATTAATTGCTTTTCATATACATAATCATAGAATCATAGAATGGTTTGGGTTGGGAGGGACCTTAAATACCATCTCATTCCATGGGCTGGGACACCTTCTGCTATCCAAGCTACATCCAGCCTAGCCTTGGATACTTCCAGGGATGGGGCAGCCACAGCTCTGGGCAACCTGTGCCAGGGCCTCATCACCCTCACAGGTAAGAACTTCCTCCTGACATCTAATCTGATCTCTCCTCTTTTAGTTTAAAACCATTCCTCCTTATTGTTCCATCATCATCTGCCAGTGTAAAAGTAACTCAGAAATGCTGGACACATGAGCGTGAGAAAATGCACTGAATTAAGCTCAGGTGATTGTTGAGAGTCCATGGGATAATCCCTCAGTAATGGCAGAGAGTTCAGAGTATCCAAGCAAGGCATGGGGAGCTGGGATAGTGATTCCTGTTTCCCTGGAGGTGTGGGCACTCTCAGCTCTCACTCCAGCAAGTTTGCTCCACATTCACTCTGACATTGCTTTGCTTGGTGCATTCTTTGGCCACCTTAAAGCATTAAAGCATTTTCATATAGATAAATCTGTCTTCTCTGAGGAATAGAAGATGTTGCCCATCATTCGTAGTATTCATCTTATTAAATTTTTTAGGATATTAATTGTATAGGCTACTCTTCCCACACAATTTCTCTAACTTTGGGAAGAGCTATGCCTTCCTCCCAGTTTTGTGGCTCTTGTCTCTTTGCAACACTTCTGAACCATTCCTGTAATTCCCATGTCTGGACTGTTAACAACCAGAAAGTCTGATGTTCCTCAAACCAAAGCCAAAGGATGCCTCACTGACATCACAAAAATCAAATGTAAATGAACTGGGCCAATTATTTCTAGGTAGTTTTTGCCTTGACTCTCTCCCAGCATAAAATTTTCATTTTAATTGAAAGCATTTCATTAATTGAAAGCACATGAGCTTAAATAACACTGCCTGTTTACTTTTGGGTTACTGCTTCAATCTCTGACAGTAGTTGCTACATGTGCTGTCTCTTCAACACACCACCATACCCACCATTTACTTCTGTGTTAAGTTATATCCAGTAATGATTTTTTTCCCAGTATCAATCAGAACCATAAAGCAGAATGGATAGCTAGACGTAGGAGTCAAGATTTTGATTGACAGTGAAGAGCAAACAATATTTCCAGCTCAATAAATGTCAGTGAGCTATTGATAAGTAAGATAAACTGTAATAATCTCTGGAGCAGAACATTGTACATGAATAGTAAAAATAATACATTAAAAAATAAAATCCTAAAAATTTAATAGAGGTGGAAGAAGCTAAATCAACTATTTGAAATCTTTTGAGTATTTCTGCAAAGTGTGGTTCACAATTCCATATGAACAGAAGTTATGGAGAAAGGAAAAGTAAAAAGCTTGTTTTCATTAATTCTGTAGATGTAATGAAAGGACACAAAAGAAACACGGCAACATAAAGGAATAAAATGCTAGTTTTGCATTCCTGAATTAATGTTCACTTCTTATACCCACAAAATTAAAATATTAAAAATTTAATCACCACATATGATCTGTCTAATGTTATATCTGGTCTAAATAAAAGGGCAATAAAGTACATAATAGAAATCACTAAGGATCCAAGAGTTAGAAAACACTTCCAAGAGTTAGACAGAAAAGTAAAAGGAACCATGCACAGAAAACTGTACATGAAACAGATTCCAAAATGTCTGTGGGAACATTGTTCGATGCAGATGAAAATGTGGATATATTTGATATCTCTGGACATTCATTCCCATGGTGCATATATTACACGTCTCCAAAACCTGTTGAATATTGTCATCTATATAACTTTTCTTTCCTTTTGGGGCAGGGCAGATGGGAAATATAAAACATTGATTTCTTGTGCCTAGGAGTCATCATGTCATCCTCTCATTAATCAGGGGTAAGTCCAGTCCTAGAAGATTACAAATTTTGTAGCCCATCCTTATATTTTCAGTCTCTAGAGATCTTTTCAGGGAGCATGGCAAACCAGAAGTCAATACTTGGACTTAGGGAGACCTGGATGAATAAACGGGTTATCTCTAGCCTTGCTAAAACCTGTCATGCTGCTCCTCAATTTCTTTCAATAATCCAGCACGAAGAAAATGAACTAGTTCAAAATTTTAAAGTGATTCTAAATCTTGAACTTCTGTGTGATTTTCTAAATTTATTTAGTAAACCCTTGATTTAAGTAGTGGATTCACACCTTATTCTCAAGCTGAGAAGCAGTTTATATTTTCCCCCAACTTGCATAACCGGTTGCAGACAGGAAGGCTTTGGAGAAGGTTCTGTGCCAGTGAGGAGGTAAGAGGTAAGGTGAGTCTGACTGACAACAAGTTTTTGATGTAGAGCCACTTGGAATGATGTTTTGGGGATAAGAATATATTATTTATTTGGTGACAGAATATTTTTGCTCAGTTTAAAAGGATATGATTTTTCTGCCTGCTCCATGTGTAGTAGACAAAAATCTATAAGGAAGCAATGTCAATTAGTCTTCTAGTGGCACATCATTATTTTGGTAGATTCAGGATTGGAATGCATCTAGATTAAGGCTTTGAAGTGTTTTGTTGAGGTTTTTTTGTTTGCTTGTGGGGATTTTTGGGGGTATTTTCTCAAAAATTTTGTTTTCTGTAACAGAATGTCAATACTTAGGAAGGAAATTTTTCTGGGAGACACAAAATGAAGATATTTAGTAAGAAGAAGACCTTCTAAATCATAAATATTCTTTTTAAAAACTCAGTGCCTGTACCTGATTTTGACCCAGTTAAGAATAATATGATATAGGGTCACATCAGATGTTTCTCTGCAGCTTGAAATGGTTACTTTGGTCCAGGCCTTGTTTGTGTTTAATCCTTTCAACATCTCTGTGACATAAAAGTGCATTAAAACCTATGTCTAAAAACAAACTACAAAAGCGAAAATCTTTCACACTGCTGAGTGCTCACTGATTTCTAGTGCCTCCATTTTGGGGAGGAAGGGATGTGCACTCATCAGAGGCATCTAAAACTTGTTCAGAGATGTCAAAATTACTATAATCAGCCTCCACTCATAATCAGCTTCAGTGAGTAAGTATTCAGCTAATCTAAAAATTGATCTCAAGAGTGTCTCCAGCCGCATGTTCAAGTGGGACACAAAATGAAGGAGTGCCCTTGGGACTCTGGGTTCACTGCTTGGCCAGGGAGGCTCCAGCTCCACAGGGAATCAACCAGCTCTGCTTCAGCCTCACCCTCCAGAAAATCCTCTCCTTCAACTGAGATCAATTTAGTGCTATGGATCTGCTCCAGGCCATCACTGCAGGCTGAGGCAGAGACAGGAACTAAGCACATGCATGGATCTCAGGGGCTGTGTTTGTATCTGGGTTCTATGCTCAGCACCAGCTCTGTGGCCCATTCCTTTCATTCAGTGAGAGTAGGATGAACTACATGGTTCTTCTCTATAGTCAAATCATGAGAACATGATAGTCTGACAAGTGCCTGATATATTTTTTCCTCATGTGTAGAAATGTTACAGTTTTAATGTGCATTTTTTACTAATGAAATTACCATATTTTGTCTCCTGCCTATTCACTGTCATCAACTTAGCTCAAAATAAAATAAAGGAATCTAGCAATTAGGATTCAGTGTCTGGGAACGATGTTGCCTTGACTGAGAGCTCTGGAAATGGCATTGTCATTTTACAACAAAGAATAGCAACAATTTGTTCAGTGACACTGAAAGGCCACCCACGCTCTTTTACCTCTCACAACATTGATTTGATGGGATCCATCTCAAAGGAAGAGAGAAAGTAATTTTAGCTATGAAATTCTTGCCTTTTCCCTTTTCTGCAAGGCTGGCCACTGGTGATTATACGGTGTAAACACCTCTCCATCATCACACAGGTTGTGAACATCAGCAGTGAGCATGGAGGATCACCTGAGATGGGGTAATAACAGCTTCCTCTCAGCAACAGAGATGACCAGATTGAAGCAAGACCTCAAGTGAATTGCACCTATACAAGATTGAACATGGATAGCCATTCTGGGCTACTATTAATTTACATTAAGGAAAGAAAAAAGAAAAAGAAAAGAAAGAAAAAAAAAGAAAAAAGACAAGTGTTGGACTGACCAGTTTTACCTTTCTTCTTGTCATTTAAGATGAAATTACCTAAAGCCTTTTTCTTAGCCATAAATTTATCACATTTACTTTTAGGTTTTAGCCCTGTGCAAATAAAAAGATGGGGACATCTGTTACAAGATTAAATCCTTCTTATCCTGTTACCTATCCCCTCAACTATTTTCCGCCTGCCCAGTTCCCTCACAAGTGTCTCATACTTGCACTTTTCCTCTTACATACTGAATGACAACCCTGTATTGATCTGGCAATAAAATATCTCCTAATTTAAATCCCCTTCAGGCTTTTCCTCTGTCGTGACAACTTTGGGAAACCATCCAAAAGAATGGAAAATTATTTGGATGAGGAGAGGCATGAAAAAGTGTATCTTTAAAGAGAACAAATATATGTAAGTCCCTTGTTCTTCCTCTTTTCCAGCCTTACAGAACTTCTTCCTTTTCAGAAGCTCTCTGGCCCCATTCTTTGGGGACAAAAAGGAAGAAATAAGGCTAAGTAGCCCTGACTCCCATAAATCCAAAATCCAAGGGATGCCCAGCCCAAGACCCCTGAGCCAGGCCAGCACCACTGCTGACTGCACCACATCACGTGGGGAGCTAAATGAGACATGGGGCATTGCCTGGACTCAATTAATCACTTCACAGATGCCTTTAATGCCATCATTCAATCAGTTTGGGGCTTGCTTGCATTTTCAACGACTTCCAAGTAATTGCCAAAGTTATTTGTGGATGAAGGTTCAGGTAAATAACTTGGTGCACATGGATTACTGGTGGGGGTGGAAAGCTTCTTTTCTGGAGTCTCTCACCATATGGAGCTCTGAAAATTAAAGATTTTTGTTGTCTGTGTACTGTGCTGTAAGTTATTTGGGTTCCACTGAAAACAAATCAAGAAAACCAGGTAGGATTTTCTCTTCTTCCTTCTCCTTCATTCTTCATCCCAGGAGATGTTGGATGCATAGTCTCCTCATTGGAAATATTTCAGTTCCCTTGATCACAACATGTTTCTTGTGCTCTGTTGCATGTTGTTGTTCTTAGCTAGATCAATTAGTACTAATACATTTTTCTGATATTGCTTTTTGCCACAGTGACTCAAGAAAGTCAGATCCTAGAGGAGTTATTTTAAATCTGACTTTAGAGGACATTGAATAGGATCCTGAGTTTCAAACACCTTGTTATGCCATCACAGAAACACATTTTGGTACTCGCTGTTTGAAGATACCATAAATGTCATAGATGATCTTTTATTCATAATTTACTGTTGCAACTGATACAGTTGGATTTAGATGTTTTTTCTTCATGGATAAATGCATTTTTTAAATGGCTTTGAACTCTTCTTAAGTATGAATTTCCCATACAGAAATACAGGTTAATTAGACCTGATTTTTTTTCTCTTTTCCAAATTTTGCTTTCATGTGCACACTACCCTGAGAATTATGTTCATTTTCCAGTGCTAATGGTACCAAAAGTGATAAAGCTATTTACAATATCAGCCACCAGTAGGTGGTGTTCCATGTTTAATTTGCATTTCCTCAGATGATTCCGGGTACTCACGGGAAACCACAAATCCTGAGCTAAATTGCTGACTATAACTGCAACCACAATGACGTAGAAATATGGAATTATAGAATTACAGAATGGGTTGGGTTGGAAAAGTCTTGAAGCTCATCCCATCCCACCCCCTGCCATGGGCAGGGACACCTTCCACTACCCCAAGTTGCTGCAAGCCCTGCCCAACCTGGCCTTGGACACTTCCAGGGATGGGACATCCACAGCTTCTCTGGACAACCTGTGGACTAATCCTAAGTTGTGACAATTGCTATCCCTAAAAGTTATGAATATTTTTGAAAATTATGAGTTGTAAAAAGACCTACATACACAAGCAAGGCAATTCATTTGATCAATTCCAATTTCAGTGTTATTGACTCTATATTCCTGAGGAACAAGGAAATCTATATATCAATACTTGTCATCTCCAAAACCCACCAAATTGAATTAGTGTTAATTCACATTTCATTATAAAATTATTTTTATCAATCATCTCGGGGCTCTATGTAACAAAGCCTACGGTGCACAAAAGAGAAATAATGTCAGGAAATTAAATCAGGAAAACTTACATTATCTAGATTAAACCTATGATTCTGCAGATATTTAAATTCAGCATGAAATTGACCCGCAATATTCCAGAAGGGAAAAAATTGCAGTTTGATCATAGAAGTACCCAGACTAGTCTCCTTTGTGCTGTCTCTCTCTCTTTGCAGGTGAGAGGTTTGAGGGATGACAGTAGATATATATTTCCCATGTCTTCCTGAGCATCTTTCAAAAAGCAGACATGCATATTAATACTAATACTAATACTACTACTAATAATACATTTCACATATTCTCAATGTTTATGCATTTTGAATAAGAATTATATATAATTAAATCCTGGTGACCTTTAGGGTTTTTCTCAGCTCATAACCAGACAGACACCCATCCATTCAGAGCACTGCCCACCAAGCCCAAGACCCAGTAGCTGCAACTTCCCACCTTTGACATATGGATCCGTAAAGGACAATGATAATTCCAGTTTTTAACAGTTACCATCTGATTCCATATATTATGATTGCACTGGCTCAAAACTCCCAATTTCACCTAAAATTAATTATCAAACCTTTCAGAATTTTGAAAAAAATGTGACCATACACATCCTAATTTTCTGTGTGTGTGTCAGCAATGAGCCACTTTACCCCTGGTAAAAGCGGGGCAGGCACAAGCAGTCCTGTCTCCTGTTGTCCCCATCCTCCTCCCTTGCTCCATGGAAAACGTAACTTGGTGGGATTTCTAAGAGTTAGTGAGGTGGGTGTTGAACTCAGGCTGTGCACCAGCCAGAGCTCTTACCTGGGAGAGAGCAGGACTCCCTCCACACCCGTCTTTTATTTGTGAGGCCACTAAAGCAAATTCATTGTGCAGTTGTGCATTTGAATCCACTTTGTTACAATGTTTTGTACTGGAAAACAAGATCTGGAAATGCTTTAGTGGATCTTGGTGTCTTCGTGCAACCACTTGCACAGGACATTTTGTGGGCTACCCCAACCTTGCAAAGACAAGCATGGGGCAACTCCAGCTACCCCAAACATGCTGCAGAGAAGGATGGTACAGAGAAGGATGTTGCAAGGATATTTACAGACAACCATCCCCCGTTTTCTCAAATATAACTAAATATTTTCTTGCTAAAAATGTCTTGAAAATTACTCATTCACAGCGGCCTTGTTTGCACAATCCTGTTTTCTCAAAGCTCTCCTCCATGCACACACACAGAGTCTCTGGGGTGATTTTTGCTGACCTCTCCCTCCCCAGCTAAAAAGCATTACAGCCACCACTGCTGGGGGCACAATCAAACCAGGCTGAGCTAGAGCAGTTGAACAGATTATACTTATTAGCCAAGTGACTGCAGCTGACTGTACACAGGTTGGGCTTTTTTTTTTCACAATGACAAGCACAACACTTTAGCTTAAAGCTCTGTGGAGGTCATTTAAGTAAGGCCAGCTGCTTTATGATTTGGGCCTTGAAAGTGCCTTTGTGTGGACTCAGTCAAATAACTTAATTTTACCCCATGATGTTTCAAACTATTTCCTCTTAAAAAAGGAAAAATACTTGTTTGACATGAAGGACTATTAAATAATTAAAGATGTTTTTGTTAACTGTTTATTTGAAATGCTGGAAGGAGATCAATATGTTGATTTATGTGAACAGATACTGATTTGCATATACAAATATTTGAAAATGTGACCAAAGTGTTAATGTTTTTTTCCTAACTAATTAATACCTGTAAAACACTGGAAAAAAAAAAAAAAAATCCTACAACTCGCTGAATATAGGAGTACACAAGGCCCAAAATTCCCTTCAGTTAATTCAGGCAATTACTGCCAAAAAAATGTCTTTAAAAGGTCTGAAAGCTTCATCATGATGGAGTCACTGCAGTTACCAGCCAGGACAACCTGAAAACTATTCAATAATGGTAGTTCAGGTCCAATTTGAAAAGTAGCCCAAGACAGGAAACAATTTTCTCATGCCATACAGCACTTTCTGATTACAAAAGTCCTATTCTGGGGTGAGGGAGAACCAAGAGATTTCAGAAATTTTCACCATAAGGCAAAATTGTAAAGACTCATTGTTGGAGGCATTCACACAAGGTGTGACCGAGCCAAGCTTGGCTCTTCCCCTGTCTGGTTTGGGGTTTTTATGCTACTGTATATCAGTGTCTGCCAGACTATTGCATACTCCTCTGCTGATCTTCTGCTGGATGGGGCTGCTTTTCACAGGTAAATAAACAGCTGTTGTATGAATACATGTGTAAGGGTAAGGAGGCTGAAGAAGTACTTCAAACAATGGCATGCTCCTGTTTCTAGGTGGGGACCATAGCACTCAGAAAGTCTTTGTCATTGTGGTTCCTTTTGGCATAAATGTTATTTTGGAAAAGAAAACCTGGAGGTCCTATGGTTCTATACCCCAGTGGGGATACATGCTCATATATTTGAGGAAGGTTGTGTTCAGGTACCTTACATCAGAAAAAAAAGCAGATGTAATTTTCTCTTTATATTACTGGAATTAGAATTTTCACCCCCAATTTATATAACATTTAGGGCAAAAGTTTTCTCAAAACTATTACTTTCCCATAAAACACTTTGCTTTGCTAGTCAGAATTTTCTAAGTAAACATTCTGCTAAAAATAAAAATTTTAAAAAATCCCATCTGAGTATACTGGGTTTTTTGGTTTTGTTTTTTTTTTTTTTTTTTGTTTTGTTTTGTTTTGTTTTCCACCAGTAAAGTTATTGGTGGAAGTTGTTGCAAGCTGGAGTCAAGTTTAGAAGACCATTGCCAATATGTAAAACAAGCCATTTAAGCATAAAGCCTGCTACACACTGAGGTCATGGTGGACTGACTTGACTTATATTTGCTGCAGAAAGGCAAGTATTATTTTTCCCACCTTCTGCTCAGTCAACCATCTCAACGCCTATTGATTCCAACAGAGATTCACTTGCTTTAAGGTTTGATTTGCAAGTTATGCATTTTGCATTTGACCTATTACCAAGATGCATTTTTACCCATATTCTCTATTTCTGTCCATGCATTTTAATCCAAATAAAATTTTACAAAGGAATAGAGCATTTAATTATATATATTTACAGATAAAAAAAAAAAAAAAAATCTTTCTTATTCAAAGCTAAATCAGAATTTAAAATTGCTTTAAGAAAGCAAATTTTAAGCTGTTCATAAACAGCCTTTTTAATCATAATCATATTTTCTATATCATGAACAGAAATAGAATTAAAATCAGTATCCTTGCATTCATAACTTAGGAGTATCTTTACAAATGGGGCTAGGCTTATAAACTTTGTCTCCCTGACTTAGGAAATTATTCAGTGTGATTATGGACAAGATCTAAAAATTGTGCAGGTGCCTAAAGGGTGACTCAGGTGAAATTGAATCATCTCAGTTGAAGATTTTGTTGAAAATGTCCTTCTGGCTACAAGGTACCCTGGGCACATAAGGGTTGAGCTCCTCTGCTACCCCCAGCTTCTCTCCTGCACCCATCAAGCTGATCAGAACATAGAAATCAGAATTATTTTTTCCTTAAATCTCTTGAGGAATTTGTTCTAATAGCTGTTCAGAGATCACAGCCAACAAACATGTGAAGAATACAGATGAAGTGACTTTATTTTTAAAACTTGGCCCTCGAGAGAACGGTTGGTGGCAGTGCTCATGTGTTATATGCGCTATTTCTTACAGTGTTTGCCCAAGAAATAGAGAATATATATTTGATTTCACCTTCTGCCAGGGAAGGTACAAGCCCACATTCCCAGCCCCACAGTGCAGTTCCTTAAGCAGTGCACTGCAAGCTGCTGGTGGATTTCTGATCTCAGGATCTCAGAGGTATTTTCCAAAGACAGTTTAATCTAGAAGCAGAGAGTTTAATTGCTTCCAGCAGGGAAGGGATCTGCACTCCAGGCTGCTGTGTCTGTACAAATGATCAAACAGTTGGCAGCTTCACAGGCACTGGGCCTGCTGCTGGCCCTTTCTAAAACAAACCCCTGTCAGCATGTGAAGGGATGGTCAGAGGTGTCTCTCCCAGGCTGAGGGGCTCAGAAGAACCATTCCCCCACCCCAGCCAGCAAATGACCAGGCAGCTAAGCCTGGATGTGTCAGGATGGGAAAGCCTTCTCCATTCTCAGTATTGATTAACACCACACACACACTGCCCTTATCAGCTCCTTCCCTGAATAACCTCATGGAGATTTTTCCCATGGTGCATTCAACATCCCAAAGACATTTTGTGCAAAACAAGTAGCCCTCAATAAACTGCTTTTATTGAAACACTTATGAGGGGCTTTTTTTCCCTTAGTTATTTAAATAGTACATTACTATAGCAACTAGTGCCTCACTATCTTTAATGTATTAAACTTCATTACACCATATGAGGCAGGAGAATATTATTATTTTACTTTACAAAGGTGGGAGCAAGATACAGATATTAAATGGGTGTTTATACAGAAAAGTTAAATTAGAATTTCAGCAAAGAAGATGCATCCGGGTTAAATCTATTTTAGCAGCCACTGGTAACAATGAGAGCAAAGACAACCTAATGTGGACTGGTAACTGGGAGCCCAAATCCTCCAGCTCCCACTGAAACCTGCCCCTGCTCTCCTGCCAGGGGTTCATGTGCTGAACTCATGTTTGTGCTCATTTTGCAGCCACGTTATTTTTCCTCAGTGATGACAGGCAGGACATTTCTTTTCATAAATCATAACACAATATTTAGATCCTTTTCTGCCACAGAACTGAGTCCTGGAGAAAGCTGGAGCACCATCCAGCACAGAGGCACAGCCACAACACCAAGTCCATTCCACTGCCAGGTCAGTCCTTCCTGCATGGAGCAGGCAAAGATCTGCATCACACAGGGTTCTGTGTGTCTGTGTGTTGTGTCCCACACAGGACCACATGATTTAAGATGTGTCACTTCTCAAAGTCACCATTATTTAACTAAGAAAGCACATGAATTGAGAACACTTTATTAACATTGCTGGCACATCCACTCCTGCAAAGCAGAGTGGCAAGAGAGGTCACTCCCTCATGCAAAAGAAAGGTGTTGTATTATTCCAATACTTGTTTTGATCTTTAATTTATTTGCTTCATATTAAAAAAAAAAAAAAAAAAAAAAAAAAGTGAAAGATATGTTGATTCAGAACGTCTGTTAACTGTAGTGCTCTGAGGCTTATCAAAGAAAGACAAGTTTGAAAAGGAAGTTATTATTTTGAAAAAGAAAGAAAAATCAGAAGTCAGCTATAACATGAGTGCATTTTTTTTAATCCTTCCTGAATATTAATCTTAAGCTTTAACAGCAGCTGTTGCTTCAATCATATTTTTCTTTTTTTTTTTTTAATTCTTCAATTAAGATGCTAGAAGTAAGTTTAGATTTAGCTTGAGTCAATAATTATAAAACATTTCAAATGATGAGGGCATCTAGTATTAACATGAGTTGGCCACCCATACAGGCAATACACATGGACCTGAGACACAGCCTACAGAAGTCTCTCCTGAAGTCTCCCTAATAACTTCAAGAAGCTGCAAACAAAACTAATGAATAGAATGTTGCAAAGCCTGACTGTTCCCTGCACTAGAATTTGCATGGCAAATCTGTCCCTCATTCTGAAATCATCTTCTGGAGTCTCAGGCTGTGGTTTTCAAAAGTTCTGCCCACTAGTCATGGTGGCTACACAGAAGAACTTCAAAAACAGCTGAAGGAAAGACACTGCAAGAACACATCCCTGAGTTTTCAAAGTCTGAAATAGTGTTTGTGAGAAACAGAAATGCAGCAGTCATCTGAGAGACTCATTAAATCCCAGACCCTGGAGTAAGAACTGGCAGAAAATTCGATGCATGGGGACCTAAAGAAACAATGGATTCCAAATCAATATGTAACACAATTGTTACTGTAACTGAATGTTGTTCTGTTTTGCCATTCAGGCTCCACTTCCCCTTTGGCCATATCGCTGTTATCATGAGACTAAACAGCAGAGATTTCATTCATTTCCCTGCCCCAGTAACTAATCTATCACCTGAACTACTTCCATGTGCAAGATCAAAAGTGGTGTTAAAAAATAGGTGCTTGTTACCAGCTTTAAGGGGAAAAAAACCAAAACATTCTCAACTGTTGAAGCAAATCGAGCATTGGGAAAAAAATAAAAATAAAACAAACCAAGAAGCAATGAGGGAGAGGCAGTGCTGATAGTGGGAAAAGCCTGAGGATGTGCCTTGCATTGCAGCACATCATCACATACCGTCAGGGATGCGCTCTCCGTCTGAGGATGTCAGCTTGTGCTTCCCAGAGAGAATAATCCTCCCTTGCCAGGCAGCAAAACCTCTGCTGATAGCAAGGATGTGGAATGGAGGGAATTGCTGTGAGAAGTGCACGGGAGTGCTCCCACAGCCCAACTGGAAGGGGAAACAGATAAACTCCTTGTATGGCTTCTCCTCAGGGAACAGCTCAGCACTCAAGAGGGGTTTTGCAAAAAGAACTGAACGATCTTCTGAGGCCAGGGAGTAATTTTGCAAGATGTCTGGGGGCACCAGAAAGGAGCCCTGCTTGGAGAACAAGCTCTGAGGGTGTCAAAAGCTGTTTCATCTTTCTTTTTGTCGATTTAAAGAGTATTACCTGCTTACTTACTGCTGTGTTTGGGGATCTTTTTTAGTTTTTAATGGGATTTTAATTTTTTTTTTAACACTTTTCAATTTTTAACACATACAGAATCACAGAATCATCAAGGTTTGAAGAGGCTTTCAAGGTCATCTTATCTCATAATCAGCCCTGCTCCAACATAAATATCTCTAAACCATATCCCCAAGTGCCACATCCAGACACCTCTGGAGCACCTTCCCAGACAGCAACTCCACCACCTTCCAGGACAACTTATTCCAAGGCCTGAATGCTCTTTCGGTGATTTTTTTATTTGTAATATCTAACCTGGACATCCCCTGGCACATTTTAAGATGTTTTCTTGTCCTTTTTCTTTCGATAATGCAGAGGGGACTGACCCCTCCCTCACTACAACCTCCTTCCAGGGAGCTGTAGAGAGGAATGAGGTCCCCTGCAAAGACGTTGTCTTAAAAATATAAATGGGGTTAAAAAGCCCAGCAATCTGATTTCCAGGTTTGGCTGGGACTGGCTGTTGGCACTGTGGCACAGACCCTGAGGAGCCACCATCCTTCCCAATCCTTTATTCACCTTATGACATGACCCAGCAAAGGCCAGGTGCTGACACTCCTCTCCCACTCCTCCTCCTCTTCCTCTGCTCTGCTCCAGCCCTTTGAAATTGTCCATTTGCCTCTGAACACTGCCTGGGTACTCTTTGTCCACTCCATCTTTGTTGCTTCATATGGAGTGATGTGAACTCTCTGTCTCTGACTTGAAAGCCACACTTTGGGAAATGAAGTGAAAAGCATTTCTTTAAAAATGAAGAAGGTGGATGGATTTTTTTTTTTTTTTTTTTTTTTTTCCTGTAACCATCAAGGTTATGAATAAGAGCAAGGAAATACATGAAAGTAACCAGCTGATGGGTGCTGAAGGTGTCCACTTTGGACAGATTATCAAATCCATTTTCAAATATTTCAAGACACATTTTATAACAGGCATTTGGCCATTAACATAATAGTAAAAGTAAAAATAATGGATTTTTTTTAAAATTTAAATTATATTCTCTCTTTAGTCTATAACAATATTCCAGTTAATGATTTGATCTATTATATATGTTTAGTTATATGCTAATAAAGTTAATATACTTCCCATTTCAAAAGTGCTTTCCAAGATTATTGTATCAATTACTGTTATTAAAGCCTTCTGATGGTCCTGGGGGGTGGACTGTGCAAATCCAAGGAATATTATTATGCCTCTCTAATGCTTTAAAACATAGCCAGTGTGGATGCTGTTTTGAGCATTGTTAGACCAATGTGTTGCTGTTTTGTATTAGCAAACTCTTTTGCAAGAGCATTGTCAAAAGAAAATAATGCTATGGTGAGCTGTACATTGAGCAAACTAATGGATCTGAAAGAAATTTCAATGTGGTAAATAATCTTCTGTCTGCTATAATTAGGGATGTAGTCGAGAAGAGGAAGATTATTTATCTTCTAGCATGAAACAAAAAGAGTGTGAATGAAAATAAATTACTTGCAGCCCTCTCCAAGTAAGGGGACTGTCCCTGGGTGCTCACTTTTGGGAGATTTATTCATTCTTAAAGATATTCCTGCATCTGCCCCACTGTGTACGAGTGACAGGAGGATGGAGGGGAGCCTGTAACCCACAGCTGCCATTGCTCCTGTTCCCTCTAAGTCAGGAAAATGCCATGCTGACATCACTGTGGCACCAGACACCCAACACCTCAATGTTCAGCAAATTGTTCTGGACTCAGGTGTGGTGAATGCTGCCATGGCATTTCTGAGGCTGACAGGAGCTGGTGTACCCCAGTGTCTGGATCACGTCACATTGACCTACCACAACCAACAGCTTGGCAAAACTGGGAAGCCTCTAAATGATCCAAGTTCTGTTTAACTACAACGTGCACAATCCTCTTCCCTGTCCTGCCTTTTGGAATTATTTATAGGATGCTTACAGCACACATTAGGTCTGACAACAAAACCAGCAAGTAGATGGAGAACTATTTCACCTGTGCATGATTTCACATGGGATTACTTGCAAGGAATAGAGCACGATGTATTTTCAAGAGCAGTGAATAATCCACCTATCCACATGGGAGCCAGAACCTGTATGAATGCAGTGCCTGGACCTCACTCACTCAAAAATTTCATCTCACATCCTCTTTATTTATGGTTTGTCTCCTGTCTGAAGTGATATCACCCCAGTGACCTCCAGCGAGAAACAGGAGAGGAAAAAGCTACAAAGGAAGACTTTTTGGAACAGAAGACTTGAATTCCATGAAATTATTCACATACACAGGGGCTGAGGGACCCTCTGCAATGTTGCTAATTAGTTTGGAAACATAAAAAGTCAATATCAGCTTTGGGGTTTTTTTTGGGAGATATAATGTCTCTTATAGACCTTGGCATGGCCAAAGCACAGAAGTTTTTTCTCTCAAGCACTTGCAAGAAAGACACAAGAACACCTCAGAAGGGACAGCAAAAGTGTTTCCCTTATTCCACTATGTGACTAATTCTATGAAAAGTGAGTATTCTAGGAAATTTTCACTGAACATTTGTCAGCGATGCTCTTGCTATCCATAAAACCCCTTGCTCTTCTCTTTAGAACCCCAACAGTCACTAATCTTGAGTTCCAGGGGTCAGTAGTGGGAGAAGATGGGAGAGGAGATGTATAATTTTACATTTTCTTATATGTTTTGAAAGGAGAGAGTTTTCAGTTTTATTGAATGTTTTATCCCTCTTACACTATGAAAGTTGATATGCTCTTAGAGTTTACCTCCTGGTAAGTAATATACAGCACTTAGGATTTTAGTTACAGCTTCATTTTTTATAATTTCTGCACAAATTAACCCATTATTACTGCCTGTAATATAAAACCAAAATTATCTCAAGGTTTCTCTTTCTTTTTGTTTTTTTTTTTTTTTTTTTTTTTTTTTTTTTTTTTTTTTTTTTTTTTTAGTGCAGTTTACATTTTTGCTCAGTATATCCCTTTATTAATGTTACACATTCTAAGAAATAACCAAAATTGAAGACATAATTGCAGGTGAGACCATAACATTGAGATGATTTGCTGATACAGTAACCTCTCCAGGAGTAAAAAATGCAGTAGAAAAGTGGTCGAGTACTTTATCTGCCTTTCATTCTACTATTACAGGCAGGGATAGTATTAAATATTCCACTACACAACTCAAAACATCTGCAAAAATGAATTAAAGTAGATATGTGCACTTTTACCAGCAACTCTAATGCTTTTAAGAGGTATTTCTGGTTAAAAGGTGCAGACTGGGTGGTTCTTTTTGTTCTTTTGCAATGGTAGCATTATTTAAACTGATAAGCCCCCTGACTCCCCAGACCTTAGGAGTGGATATACCAGCTCATAATCATTCTGAGAGCTCCTGGAGCAATGCAGAGGCCAAGCTGTGTTAGCCTGCATGGTCAGGATATTGCTGCATGGGAGAACCCAAACCAGTAATTTGAATGGATGGGAGTTCACATGGAGGCTTCGATTGAATCTATTTCATCCAGAAAATCCAGGAGTGCAAACCATAACTTGTGACTCTATGAGCCAGTCTGGAAAAGAAACATCCTGTTTAATAGCAAAGGATAAATTTCAGCCAGTTTTCTTAACATTGCCTTTTCCCTTCCTCCTTTCAGCTTTCCACATGTCCTGCAGAGTGCCCCCTCATTTCTTGCTGGAAGAGCAATACAGCACTAACAAAATCAAGATACAAGTTTCACTTCTGTATCTGACTTCTCACATTCCTTGGGCCAAGCTGGTCCAAATTTGGATCTCATTTCTTATCTAAGGCTGTGCTGGTGTGTTTTTCTGCAGAGTGCTGGCTGCCTGAGTGCCATGAGCTGTACATATTTGTATATGTCTATCTTTATACATATGTATATATGTATATTTGTATATATGTATATCTGCATATCTGCATATATGTATATATCTATATATCATCTATATATCTTTATATCTATAAAGTGTCAGGTCCTCTGATCCTGAAAAAAAAAATGCACAAATAGCCCAGAAAGTTTCACAAGAAAGTGAATTCTTAGTGTACTGGAAGCACCAAACTTGACGTGTGTTCTGCTATTTTCCTTCTCAGCCTAATTTCTAATTTTGTTTACTTTTTTGATATGCCCACTGACATCTGAGGAGGAGAGATTGCTGACTGCATATATATCTCCATTTGGCAGAGTCATCTCTGTAATTTGTGCTGACCATATGAATATCTGGGTGGTTAATACAGCAAGAGAAGGTTTTATTTTTTTCAAAGTGGGGGGAAAAGCTTTCTCTGTATGGTGCTGGGTGAGAATATGGGATCTCCTTGAAAAAATTCAGTTAGGAAAGAATTTGGAGTTCAAATGAAAAATACCTATTTTCAGTTACTCCAGTTTAGATCTGAAATTATTTCATTGAAGTAAGTGAAATTATTTTTGTGTTACCTTGGGCTAAATGTTCAGAATTCAGCCACACTGCACCATTATGCATTTTCTCCCTACTATAAAGGCAGAATATCACAACTTACTTTTTGATGGTGATGAAGGAGGCATTAGCACTGCATTTGAAGTGGAAGTTTTAGCTCCTGTGTCACACAATTTCCAGGACAGTATCACGTATGAGCACTGCAGCCTGCCTACCTCAGGCAGTAATTACTTTTCTGGCAGAAGTTTGCTTGGGGTGCATTTCATTTAAAAGAAGGTCTTTTCCATATAAATTTGGAAATGTATAGTGGGTATACACACATATGTGCATGTGTGCATATTGTGGCAACGAGGAAAAGTATGTAGAAGTACATATATTTGTGGATCCCTCTAATAAGGCCAAAAATGAGGATGAAGACAAGACAAATCTTAAAAAAATCCCAAATCTCAGCTCCCGAAATCATTGACTTTCAGTGTGTGAATCAGTCAACCTGAAGTCAACCCAATTACTCTCTTTCCAGTGTTGATTCTAATTCTTTCAGGATATTTTTATTCATTTCCTTGAGCTTCCCTCAGGCTGATTTCTGTGTTTTCAAGTTAATTTTTAAGTTTGTGGTTGTTTGTTTTGGAAACTTCAGAATATTTGTAGTTTTCGTATATCAGCTATCATGGATTAATGGGTTTAGCCCACAGCTCTCTATTTCACACTAAATGAAGGGAAAATAAAAATCTATTAACCACTGATTTTATAATAACTCCTAAATTATGTGAATTATATTTTGGGGTAAAAATAGAAAGACTTTAAAATTCAAAACTAAAGAAACCATCTCTGTGTATTCACAATGGCTCAAGTCAAATGATTGTCTTGGGTTTGGGTTTTTACTACTATTAATTTTTTAAGAAAAAAAAAGCGTAAAATAACAATTGAATAAAATTGTGCAAAATAACCTGTGTCCCATTTCAAATCCTGTTGAATTTTACAGGTGATCACTGGTTATCATGAATAAATTTGATGGAAATCTAAATGTTCATTAAATTGTGGATGAAATTAGATATTACTTAGTAGGTATTTATTAACTTATCCTGTAAGAGTATTCTGATTTGGAGTTTATTCTAAAGTCTTTACAAACAGAAGGAGAGGTAAGAGAAAATACCCTGAAATCTCTGCATAGCAAACAGAATGAACAAGAGAGGAAAGGGGAGAGAGAGAAGGATAGAGCTGATTAAAACCTGCTATTGTCCTAACAGTCAGCTTTGAAAAGGTTCAAAGAAACATAAAATCTTTCCAGTGAGAGCTTTAAAGAGAAAGGGAATAAAAATGATCACTTTAAAACTGTGAGCATATTCACTTGTGGCTCTGTTACTCCAGCAAGACACCCACAGCTCCCCTCCATGCCAAGCTCAGCAGCTCAGGAGCATCAGCAGACTGACAAGGAAAACAACATTTTATGTAGGGAGCTATATTTGATACTCCTCAGTAGAGTCATATACTTCTATAAAACTAAAGATGTGTCTTCTCAAAATCACCAGTACTACCAAACTTATTTTCTTTATTTCCACATACTCATCCTGTCCAGGAAAGTACTAAAAATATGTGCCATGATTATGGGTCCCTTTTTCCTACATCTAAATTTAACATTGTTCTAAGCAATAATATCTTGTAGTTTTGGTCCTGCCCTGAAATTCAGACTTACATGAATTTAATGTTGTTATGAATGGACAACATCTGTACGGCCCATAATAGCAAGACCTTGCGTAAATTTAAAACAAGTCAATACAATTGAATCCATGCTAATGATTAATTTGCTAACATTTTCAGGT
The DNA here is from genome assembly GCA_018697195.1 of Certhia americana. NCBI lineage: Eukaryota > Metazoa > Chordata > Aves > Passeriformes > Certhiidae > Certhia > Certhia americana. The sequence goes on from CM031863.1 coordinate 3,521,640, forward strand.
TCTTGTAATGAACAGAAGACAGAGGTATAATTTGAATCATAACTACATATCACTGACACAATATTACCTCATTCCTTTAAACAAATTTGAGCTACGTGAATCAACATGAGATTGGATCAGACACGTGATGGATGGAGCAGCAGCAGCAGCAATTTTCCTGTGGCATGATCTCTTGCAACACATTCCTGCTGGCAACTTTGGGGTGAGTTCTTTTTGTGACGATGCACACAGTTTAATCTCTCACCTTGAAGTTAATTTTATCCTGCAGTAGGCAGAACAGCCATTATGTAGGAGCAGGATGAATTTCAGAGAAGTTGGTTTCACATGCAAACACACGAGACCTGGCAGTGCTTGAGTGCTGCTACGGTACCAAGGTCTGTCTGCCTGAGGTGGTGAGGGAGGATGGCTCAGCAGCAGGTCTGTGGAAATGTAAACACACCTCACCAGACAGCCACAAGTCACCTCAATCCAGATTTAAAATATGGTCAGCAACAGCAGAACACAAAATGCAGGAACTAGGAACTTGGACTACAAGTTGAATGCCTCAGAAGTATGAAACACTCTAAGGAGATGTGAACTTCTCTATTCTTGTGATTCAGGGTGGCAAGCTGGAGGGACCCCTTCCAGTTCTCCCATTTCTACTTGCCAGAGGACCAGAAGTAGGGAGGAAAAGGATTTTCTGGGTTTAAAATTTAGGGCTCTTGGTTGGTAGAAAGAAACTCTGGCTCCATGTGTTGTTCCCTTTATACTATAAATAGGTATCAGATACATGGAGATAGCTCTGATTTACAGAGTGTTATCAGACCTAAAACAGAAGGATACAACCATTACAGGGAAGAAGAAAAAAAAAAAAAAAGACAGCATTTGGAGATGTCTGAGAGGCTTGTTTTCCTCACAAAGAGATGGGTACTGTAAGGTAAGTCTATTACTTCTGCACGAATGGCATCACTGATACCTGAGAATATTCTGCAGCACAGAACAAATTGGATAAAAGTCTGATGAATTCTGGTTTGGACTAACAGAAATTTCCTCCCTCCTCTTTCTCAATAACCCTTTAGGGGAGAAGTGATATAGGGCACCAAGGCTGCCATTTTTCTGCAAATAATCAGCTTTAACCAATATACTCCTGATTCATTATGCTTACATTGACCACAACCCAGTTTTAGACTTAGTATTTCTTGGTTCATCAGGTCCATAGAAACCTACCAAGCCAGTTTGGACATATATCCTGATGCCCCCCAGTATTGGGGTATGGATTAAAGACTTTTTGCAGGATTGAATCTTTGGCTTGAGCCATCCCATTGTGAATGGGATGTTCTTGACATTCCTGAAAGTAGACTAGTCCTAATATTTAGGTGCTTTCTGACTGGTGTTCCCCACCCAGAGCCTTTAGGGAGTTTATTGCTCTTCCTGGTACAAGACTGGTGCAATGCTGGGTTGCTGCCAAGCTGAGGGCACTATTAAAACTGCATTTCAAGGTTTATACTTCGAGTGCTCTTTTATACAGCTTTAGATTTTTGGCTGAAATGTTGTAACGCCGGAGAAACGTCTAAAAATAATACTTCATAATTGCAACATATAAATCTTACATAACACCGCCTTTCAGCTGAGACAGGTTCATTTGCAACGGGAAACCAAAGCCCTTGGTGCTGCTGGCTAGAACAGAGATTCAGATGGAGGTGGGGGGGGAAGAGAGCAAGGCTTGTTCTTTCATGTTGTTCATTTTTACTGTCAGGATTCACATCTATTCCTAGCGGCATCTCAAGAGCTGATGAAGAGGGGAACCATAGCATAAATATGGAATACAAGAATTTACATGAGGTCGTGCCAGACAGGACTAGATAAGGTAGAGGCAAACCTTTTAGGGCTGCAAAATCTTTTTCTCCTAGGCTTGAGCAAGGATTGGGCTAAAGGAGTAAGAGGGACAGGCTGGGGCAACAACAGGGAATTACAAAGGTGCTAAGGGGAAGAGGCTGACAGTACCAGGCAGGATCCTTCCCCAACAGCAGAGGATCAACAGAAATCCTGTGTGGCTGAGCAATAAAAAAAACTTGCAAAGCATTTAGCAAGCATCAGACTCAAGTTTTGGACTCAAGGTTTTCTTTTCTCATCTTCATGTTCATAACATATTAATTTCACTTAAATTTAAAATATGATTGAAAGGAAGCATAAGTTAATGATTAATAATTAGTGCCAAATTAAGTAGGTTTTGTCTGTAAGTAAAACAAATATGAATCACTTTATCTCAGACTGTAAAAGGAATTTCAAAACAATATCTTTAGACCTGAAGCAGAAACACTTTTCCTGTAATTGGGGTAAGTTTTGAGATCAATTTTTTCTCTTTTAAGTCAAATTTCGTAACCTTAATTGTTTAGTTTGGTAAGTAAAAAGCATATAATTGCCATAGCTGTGCCTATATCTTTACAATTTAAGGGCCAGAACATCCAAATTCTATCTTGAAACTATTGAACATTTTAACCATCTTATCTAAGGCCTTCAGGATATGATTGTCCAGGTGTGCCCTGGTTTCTTAACAAAATGCAAATTCCTCTCAGTAAGCAAATATTTATTCAAATAAGTAAAACGTAAAACAATCTTTTTCTCACAATCATTAGGTGGAATAAGTAAGAATATTGGGAGAGCACAAGGCAGCTATACATCACATTATAAGGTATTCTCATATTCTGAGTTGAGCATACGGTGAATAAAGGCTTTTGATATATTTCTTCAGACATGCTCAAAATTGTTGTCTTCATCAGCAGAGGCAAAAAGAATCTCTCTCTGTCTTTGCTTTTGCCCAGATCTCATATTTCTGTGGTTGCTATAGAAAGCTATTACTGGAACTCATATCTAGTAAGTTTTCCTCTCCATCACCAAATAAGCCCCTAATACCCAGTATTCCAAGCTGTTTGTTTTAGATATTGTTCTCCATGATCTCCTTTTTCTTCTTTTTTTCTTAACCTGTAAAAGGGTCAAGGTTTTATTTTCTCTCCAGATACCTTCTAACTTCAAAGTTTCTGAATTTAATAAAATTCCTCCATTGTCAAGCAACAGCCACCAAGACACACAATAAGCCACTCTTGTTTCACTTTTGCTCTGTTGTGAAACTGAGCAGCTCATGGTTCTGGCTGCAGCTGACAAGGAGCAGTTTTGGCGGCCTGACATTTTCAGGTGGACTGATTTCTGCAGGGTGATAAGTCTTTGCTTTTTCCTTCCATAGTAGCAGGGGCTCTGCCAGCCTCTGCTGGGCCTTTGGGAGCCAGGATGGGAACAAGAATGGGAAATGGGGTGTGAACAGGATGAGTTTTATTAAAAAACAAAACGAAAAAACTAAACCAAACCAAAACAACAACAACAACCATAAACAGTAACAAAGCACCGAACTAAAGGTATTTTCCATTTTCAGAAAAAAATAGCTACAGCATCAGCCTTGCTTCTAAAAAGCAGATGTAAAATGAGTGACAGAAAAAGGCTGAACTCTAAAGTCTTGAGAGTGACTCTTGCAAAACACTCAGGATCCCTTTGTTTGGGTGACTGTGAGGGTGGAGTTTTGCCCAAGGCAGCAGAGCCCCTCCAAGGCTGATGGTGTGAAAGGATTACTCAGAAAAGCTCCTTCCTGTCAGTGTCAGGTACGTGCCTCAGACAATGCAGAACTTGATGATGCATCATTTATGTTATTGTCCTATGAGGACTATGAATTCCACAATGTAAAAATCTCTGTATGACACACATCTACTTTTTTTCCACTACTTTTAGTGAAATTCAGGAAGAAAGATGTACTAAAAGCAGAAATGTTAGCTGAATTACACCCCATCACAAGAGTTTTGTATATCAAACAAAAGAGGATTCATACATCCAATTATGCAGAGTGAAATGCAATAGTAAATGCAAAGACTTTTTTTAATCTTAATGCTTAAATGTTAAAGTAGATATAAAAGGGACGCATAAATAAATGATAAATTGTTGATTACTTTGAAAGCTAATTTGAAATTTGTGTACTGTGTTGCCAACAGCGAGTGTCCTGAATTGGCCCAAGAGATGCAACTTAATGTAGAAACACCGTGAGAGAATGGAGATTCATCTGATAAGGAGATGGGGGTTGGAGTGGGGTTCAAGGCACCAAAATTATTCTGTCCACAGGAAAATAAAGCCATTACACAGTCTGATACAACATGTGTGCAAGATTTCAAACACAGGAATAGTGAGGGAGAAAAATAACTCAAAATTGGGCTGTTAAATCTGGCCTGGACTTGACAAATGCACACAAAAAAAAAGTGACCTTGATTTTCCTGTGCTGAGTATTTCAGTGTAGCATAAAATTATTATTTAGCTGGTTCCCCACTCCCTGCCTCTATTTCTACCAAGCATTGCACTTGCGTGGTTGCATGCTCACATTTCACCATATGCACACTGATTCCCCAGCACATTTTAAGGTGCTCCAAACTGATATAGCAAGTGGCAGAGAATGGCTTTTATGGTCTGGTTTCAGAATTATAACTATTCTTCATGCCTTGTGTGTAGCTCCACTTCAAATAGGGAGCTCCTTCCCTGATTCATTTCATTTCATTTATCTTTGGGTTGCCATCATGTCTTCTTCAGTCTGTCCAGGTCCATTGCTCAGGTGCTGGCTTTTATGGGCTCCTGGCAGGCTCAGAACCCCCTCCCTACCACCCACTAGGATGAGTTTTGTCTTCCACAGCTGAGGACAGTGCAGACAGGACACAGTCAGCCCTTCCTTCCACAGCTTGTGGGCAGATCAGGAGTTACTGAGGGTTAACACACCAAGGAATGAGATGTGAAAATGGCATCTGAATATCTGTTTGCATTACAACCCTCTGCTGTTTGATTAAAAAATCAGGGTAAGTCATCTCCCTTGGGAACTCCCCTCACCTCCAAGGATATTGCAGTACTCTGGAAGTCTTCATGAATATTGGGTTGTGATGAACTTCTGGGGACATAGATATTCAGGGAAGTGGGAAAGGGTTTTGTGCATTGCACAGAAAAGCCAGAGGAACAAACTGTCACAGCCTTTTCACAGAGCCATACAGGCACTGAAATCAGCTGTTCTTTGGAAAAGCTTGGGCAAATGGGAAATATTTGATGCAGAAAAACATACTTTTAACTAGCTCTTCTCCTGAAGAAATTGATAAATTGGGGCAATGAAAGGCAATGCCCAACAGTTTTAGCAGAAAGCCAGCATCCAGTGAAAGAGCAGGATCTTGCCCCTAAGGCATTGCCCTTTCCACATTCCCCCTTGAATGACATTACTGCTGGCAGTCCAGCTCCATCTGTGCTCCAGCCTTAGCAGGGTGGGTGTTTCTTATCAGCGCTCTCCAAAATTAGGAAGGCAATTTTACTTCTGCCTTGAATTGCCATAATTAAGATCTTTTTGCATCTGATGCCTTTCTGCGTGCCGAACACTGATCACATGGCCTGGACCATCCTCCTGCTCCTTCCCATGCCATCCACCACCCACCTCTGCTGCTGCTGGCTGCCTTCTGCACTGTGCAGGGAAGAGCAGCATGTGCTCCATACCCAGCAGTATTTCCCCTCCCAAACTGGGGATGGAGGGGTGGCCAATTGCAGGATCACAGACAGACAGAGAACAGCTCATGTGTGGGACCTAAGGGTGGGGAGAACACCTGCCAAAACCTCTGAGATTTGGGAATGCTTCTAGTGGGTTTGGTTGCTGGTCCAGATCTGCTGTCCCAGATTCCTGGCTGCTCCATGTGCTCACTCCCTCAGGGAAAAATGAGGTGGGGCTGTATTTTTAGGAAGCTCAGATGAGTCCCCAACCTAAGGACTCACCTTGTGCTGCTTGACTCCTTGGGAAGGACCATTTGCTCCTCTCTGAAGTGGAAATAAGGAAGGTGGGTCCCAGAAAGTGGGATCTGAATGCCAGGACTAACATCCCACAGCCCTGGGAAGGAGGCCAATGTGTCTTTTGAATCTGAATTTCAGGTTCTGGGGCACTAGGATTGTGTTCAATAGATCTCATTCTCTATGTGCCAGACCAGATCGTGCACTCTGAACGTATCACTCAAGCTGCTGACAACAGGGTTCAGCCAGCTGAACCTGCACGATCCAACCCTGCCTGGTGTGGAAGCTCAGGAAGCAGGCTGGGCTTTAGCAGGAGGAAATCTCATATTTATTCATCATTTAATTAAGAGACACCAGGCTTTTCAGCCTGTTTTGAATATACATGAAAACAAACATATAGATAAGGCTATCGTTCTTTTTATCAGCCCTGTGCTTCTGAACAAAACAGCAATTTCAAATATTCTGGATAGTGAGATTTAATCCATCACTTGGGGCTGACCCTGCTTTTCCCATATAGGGATTTAGAGTGTGGTGCTGGAGATTTGAATCCTGAACACCAAACAAAAGACACGTGAAAAGCAAAAAAATTCTCACTGGATTTTGTTCCAGCCTTGTTTGAACACAAACCTCCCTGCACTTTGGGTTTTATTCATTAAAATAAAGCACACAGAATAACTCTCACCAACTATTATTAATCATAAGGATTTTCTCAGGAAAACAAATATACTTGGGCTTTCAGAACAAATCAGTTTGGAGAAAGAATATTTTGTCTGCCATGACAGCCCAGAAGAGGGTAAAAAACAAACATCTCTGTTGCTGCTGGTTTACAGCTGACTCTGCGATGGACTGCTAGTGATGTGTGATGCTATTTTTAAACAGCAATTGTTTAATCACTTCTGTTCCCATGGGCTGAGACTAAAAATGATGCCTCCAGAACACTTTGTCTATAAGCAGGTAGAAATAATTTGATCATATCCTTTATGGCTGCAGAGGAGATGGAGCATTATGAAGCATTGGCAACACATTTCACAATCTAAATATTGAGCAGGAGTGAGAGTGTGTTGATCATGACATCTAAGTGGCATAATGTCACTAAGTAATCTGCTATGAAACATATCACCCTCTCCAACATAAAAGGGAAGAGATTTGCTTAAAACTGTAATTTTTCTGCCTTTTTTTTTCTTTTTTATGCAGTTAACTCTTGGGGCTCAAATCCCTACTTTCCACAAAAGGCATGGATTATGCTGAAGGACGCTGGTACTTGAATGAAAACATTTTGAGTGTGGATATTTCTGGGATTGTTTATTGGACTTGCTGTTGATTTGTTGTACTTGACAGCTCGATTGTAAACTTCTCCCAAGGAGAGCAAAATTAAACACCAATGGACTTGCCAGGAAGAGAGTGTGACAATGTCTCATGTCAACATGATCTCAGCCACAACCTCCTCGCAATTCTGCGCAAAGACTGACTGTACCTCTACACCCAGACTTTTACAGCATGCCTGCACCTTGTAATACAAAACAATTCCTGTTATAAATATTGAAGCAATCCTCCTGCAGAAAAACATTCATTTCAGCAAACTGGAGATATTCCCTTGGTCAAACCTTGGCGCAACTCTGTGTAAATCAGAAAATGATGCGAACAAGAAACTTGACCTAATAGACAGAGCAGACACTTAAACCTCCAGCACAGAGAGTAATAGCCCAGCTTCACAGATGTCAATGGGAATTTTACTATTGACTTCCATAGGGCCAGCATCTCACCCATATCTGCATAGATGATTAATAGCTCTCCTGCCTTTCAATATCCTCCCTGGCTAACAATAAATTATCTCTGCCAGTGATTACTTTTAAGATGTAGCTCATAAAAATCCTTGTGAAAAGCAAATAGTTTTGCCTTTGGGGCAGACTGTATTAAAGTAAGTGTTGGATATTTTTGAAATCTTCCCCAGATGGATTGCCATAGGGCACTACAAGATCTTCCTTCCTTCAATTCAAATAATCCCAGCCATTTGTCCTGCTACAGAATTATCTTTGTAGATTTTTTTTTTTTTTTTGAAAGAAGGAATTAAGCTTTCTATTAAAATGTGTATAATATGAGAGCTTGTTAAATGATTTTGTCTCCTTCCTAGTTTATTTGTTTGCAGAGATGTTTTTGTTTACTTTGAGAAAAGACATAAATACCATCCCTTGTATATGGGATTTTTTGCATACACTTGTACCCCTTAAATACAGTGTTCAGAACAAGTTAATGGGAGGAATCCGCTAGCTTGTTTGTTTTCATCATCTGAAAGTATTGGCCAAGTGTCAGCTTTGGGATGTATTCTGGTGCAAAGAAAAAACCAGAAAAAAATGTAAATAAGGTCTGATTTCAAGACCTGTTCATTCAATAATCCTCCTGTGGACCAATGGCTATTTAACACTTTCCATCAGATAATTCATTTCCATTCATGACTTTTTTTTTAAGATCAGCTGGAGAATGTTTCCTTCAGGATAAGTATTCCCAACTGGTCCAGTTGCCAGTGACTTTCTCTTCTGCTCATTTCTTGGGTTCTTGTGTTCTCTCTTTCTGTCTTTTCTTGTTCCCTATATCATTTCCTCACTCTTCAATCTCCTGCATTCTCATTCAGAGGAAGGGCACCAGGTTGCTGGTTTACACAAGGCTTCTGCATGTACAAGGTCAAAGTGTAAACCCCAATGTAAGAGAAGTCTTGGCTTGCATCTGATGCTGCAGAAATTTACTTGAGGACTGGAGTGACTTTCACTTTCTTCACTGAGAAAATAATAATAATTTACTCCTACCCTTTGTTTCTAACTACTTAGCTATTTATCCATGAAAGAATTACCTCTCTCATCCTGCTGCAATTTCTCTTTCAGACTTATATGACAGAACCCTTGAAAACCATTTGAAAAGGAACAGGTAGATGCTGAACTATGTCCCTCTTGCTTGGAGAAGAGGAGCTGAGCCAAATTTTTCTACATGTGCAGAGAACTGTATGTTGCCATCAAGGAAAAAGGACTGGAGAAGAACAGGTCCATGTTCATATCCTCATGAATAGAGCTGAAACTGAAGCTTCAGTCCCTCAGGCCAGGTCCTCTCATGTTGGTATTACAATCTTCATGAATGGGGTGGGGACAGCTGGAGTGGCTGTCTTGAAGCTTTGATTCCATTATAATTATCAGTGTCATTTGACAAGGTTAGGCAAGGGAAATGGAAACAGCTTCAGTCACTGCTACAGCAGCCCAAGATTTCTTTGTTACAGTGCATTTTAAAAACTTTTCAGCCAATTGCAAATTGCCAAAGCTTTAGATTTGTTGCCAATTATTAAAAGCTCGAATACACTTTCTTCTAGCAATATTTTCTTGTAGTAGTCTAGAACAATGGATAGTAGTTCATTATTAAGCATACATATTTCTATCTTAACACCTTTTCTAGGCCTTACTTGATATTGCACATAGCGCCATTATTTCCTGACATTGTTTACTTTCTTAAATTTCTGAGATTTGCTTTCCCACAGCTGTCCAAGAGTTTTATGGCTTTTCTCCTTCCCAAACTCTTATATCCATAGGCATACACGTATGTTTGCACACCATCTGATCTCTTTTGCTGCTGTGCCTGTATTAAACAAAAATGTTGAAGCCCTTGAAGTATTTTGCACATGTAACTGTCATTGGATACTATCTAATATCCAGTGCCCTTTCATTTCTGCATGAGTGCACAGATTGATCTGCTCCCTCTTTAGATGGGCAGGTAGCACACAGTCATAAAAGAGATGCTCAGGTTATTGAAGTGAGTTCCCACCTTAACCAGGATCACCAAAACACAGAGGTGATTCAACATAGAGTTCTTCTGTCTCTCTACACTTTTCCTTTCCCCCCACCAGCACCACCTGTATCCTCATTCCAGGTAAAGACGTGTCAGAATTTGTCCTGCCCAGAGGAGGGGGATACCCATCTTTTACAGGAGACAGAGTGAGGGGAAAGGGAGCAAATCAGTGTTTTGAATCAGACTCATACTATTCAAGAGGAATATTTCTAAAAGCTCAAGCAGTGACTGTAAAACTATCATCAGTCAAGATCTGTCTAGCAACTTGTTTAAGGAAACTTCTTCCAGACTTACTCAGTGTGCACTGCACAGCTTGGGAGGAGAAACAGGCTGAGAAACAGGCTGCTGTGTGTCCCACTGCAACAGCCACTTACACATGAACTAAAGTCTCTCCTGTGAGGGAAGGGTAACAACAAATGAGCTGGACTTCACACCCAGGAGAGTCAAAGTCATTCCACGGGAGCAGTTACTCTGTGGTTTTAGGTCAACGATTAAATTCAATGTACAGAGCCTTGCTATTCTAATTTGTGCACTTGCACCTGCTTCTGTTACAAGGAAGAGATAAGTAAAGATGAATGTGATGTTTCTTTAGCAGTTGAATTTTGATTTTCTTTCTGCATCATTTGCTATAGTTTCTCATTTTCAGCTCTCCCTCTCCTCCATGTAGCAATTTTTGCATTTCATTGTTATTCCATCTACAGATATGAGAGCAAATGCTGTGATTCCCTAGCAGTATTAGCCAAATAAACCTGGTGGAATTAACTCCTCAGAGGGTTTATGTTTTGTTCTGAAGCACCTTCTAACAAATTAGTCAACGACTACACCCACTTAACTTTTTTTGGTTTTTTATATCCCAGTTAACATTTTTTCTCTCAATAGCTTCCTTTGCCCCTTCTACTGCTTTCCTTCTTCATGTTCCTTTAGCACATTTGTGCAGACATTTGGACATGAGATGCTCCAGAAGTGGGTGGGGATGTGACAAGGAGGTATCTGACCCTGCCAAGGTCATATGTGTGCAGTTGCTTCAGCTACAAAGTGTGAGGCTTACTTTAACATCTACTACAGATAAAAAGACAACATATTTTTGTGTCAATTATAAAAAGAGGGAATATTTACATAATGTTTTAAAGTATTCATCATAATTAGCTTGTGAGGCTTTTTATATTTTCTAATAGAATTTATAAATTTATATCAGTTAACTGATCTTGAGAACTATATAATTTCAAGTTACAGTATGCTTTTGCAGTTTTTATTCCCATAAAAATTTGAATTCATTGTTAATTCTGTTGGAAAAGTAGCTGTTATGTTTCTTACAATATGTTATATCTATTTTTTTCAATTTGAATGGCCACATTGAAATAAATTATATTTAGAATGATCTGAAGCCTTAACCCTACTAAAAACAGGCTACTAAAAAAATAAAATGCAATGTAAATAGTGACTGGCTCTACAGTTATGTAACTCACCGTAATGTTCTTTTGTGATCTATAATTTTACTCCGGGGGGATGACTTCGAGTTTCAGATTTTATGCTCCTTTTCCCCCAAAACTGAAAGTTTTTTTGGGTTTGAGTCTAGTTTAAAGCGATGGTTTGAGCAGTAGCCTATGGGGGGCACTCAAGGACTGCAAACAGATCCTGCTCCTCCCAAACTTCTCAGCTCGTCTGCGCCGAGATGGGGCAGACCCTGGGGCATATTTTCACATTACCTTTTATAAAAAGAACAAAAGTGAGAAAAATAAACTAAACCATTTTTTGACGCAGCCTTAGTATTCCCCGATGAAAGACAAAATGATATTAAAAGGTGCATTTAAATGACATTCAGAGCCTGATTATGCTAAAAGCATAAGAGCATTGTGCAGACTGTGCAGCTCGTCTGCATTTTTAGATTCTAAACAAGGTACCTTGTACATGATGTTTCAATAGTAGAGACAATTATTATTTGCCTACCGAGTTTTTGGGATTGTTTTAAGCTTTAATGACATTTGCACGCTCTGTTCTTGGCTTTATGGAGTGAAACAATTTTTTTACTGTTTTTTTTTTCCATGAAGGAAAATTTTGCCTACTGTAGTGGTGGCTTTTTGCCACAGCAGTCATTTGGACTGCCACTGTATAGCTTTTATCTGATGGCAAAAATCTTGTACCAGATGTTCTTTTATTTGATCTGGTTTATGATTAATCAGATTTAGCCCAAAACCAGAACGAAAACCCTGCTACGGCACCTGGCTGCCATTGCACAATAATTGGTTTTGTAGTTGGGGGGAGGCTCGTTTAGCCTTTGAAACGCTGTGGTGAAGACTCATAAGTTTTCATTCTGATACATTTTGGAGGAAGAGAGTAAAAAGTGAATATAATAGCTGTCAGCGGGATAATTTTCCAAACATCTCAGACTGGTAAATACTACTAATTCCTCCTAGAGGGAAAGTTAAAGGAAGTTTGGATAGTAAACAGTTACGCACAGAAGCTCTCGTGCCTGGCCAGGCTGCTCTGATGCCGCTGCAGAAGGTGTGGGACAGAGCCTGGGATGAAGCACCACCAGCCACGGGGCTGAACCTCATCCAAATAGCAGAATTCCACTTCTCTGTAGAAAAATATCGTGCCAGAAGGAAAGTATTCGTACAGGCTCCCTCAGTAATGCAAGTGTCTACTGTTTATCGAGAAGGAAAAATGTTATGAGTTTCTAAGGCTGCTGAATTGAGTGTTGTGGAGGTATGTTTGGAGGGAAAAGGGAGGGCTCTCCCCTTAGGAAGATCACCTAAAATACAAACGTGAAGCATCATCACTCTTTTGCTTCAAGCTGGGATAATTTTGACATGAAGAGCCGATGTACAACAGAGAGCGGCAACTGTAATTTTTTAATAATAAATACATTCACTATAGCTAATTTTATTGCATAAGGAGAAATGGTTTATGTATTTCCAGGACATGCCAAACAACCATGAGCTCCCCAGGTTTGTCAAGAGAGGCATCCCTGTTTCTGTGGTATATCATCTTTTCTTCTTATGCTACATGACAGGAATACACGATTGTTATTTGTCAAATAGCATCCATTTACAACACAAGTATCTCCAATTTCAGCACCACCAGTGTAAATCTTAAAAAAAAACCCTGCTTGTTTTTTAGATATTCCTTCTGTGCTTCTGGAAAATGGCAAATATATGATTCTTGAGAGCATAATAGGAGATTGTGGAAATGGATAATGACTTCTGTCAATGACATTATGCATTATTATTATTTTAATCATTTGCCATCACTGAGAAAGATCCTACTGGGTTCTTTCTGATGCTGTGTTTAGGAAAATAAAAGAGGTAGATAAATTTCACACTTCCATGATGAAATTGAAACTTTCATAAATAAGTTGCATTGAGATCTAATTCAAAAAGGGAAAAAAAAAAAAAAAGAAAAAAGAGTCCTCTCCTTTGGCATTTTCATGTGGATTTTTGAATAGGTATTGTGTGAATGTCATAAACTATGGAGTTAATCCATAAAATTAAAAATGGTAGGACTGGCTGTCTCTGCTACCCCTTGGTCCTACTGGAGAGGCACTCAGTTGTCCAAATGTCAACAATTTCAGTAACTGGACCTTCAGGACTAAAGATTTAGAACAAATTAATGATCAAGTACATGCTCATGAGTATTTGGGTGATGAACTTTTGTTGTCCACCATCTCAGAAAATCACATTATATTAAATAAAGGTAATTTTATTGTGTTACTTTGAGATACGGAGTATATTTATTTTGGGAAAAACTGGTGAAGGAAATACTTTGAACTGGCTAATATGCTAAATGGTCTGGTCAAAAATTTTACCATGGGAGTTTGAAACAGATGGAAACAGATATTTTTTCCTTTTTTTTCTATTTTTCATACTTTTTTCTGAGCACTGGCTGTGAACATTTTTTTGGACATGGAGTTTCTATTCTTCTAAGTGGAAGTAAATGTAATCACTCCCTGCATAGGGGTGTAGGATGGTGGGTAAGGGAGTTGGCCTGTTTTATATAAATATCTTACTTTAATGGGTAATAGAATGATTTGGAAGGGGTTTTTTTTTTAAATAAATGCTTCTTTTTGTGTGTGTCTCAAAATTGTCCCTTAAACAGACTTCGAAAGGTGATGAGTTCTTTTCTGTTCTAATAACTTTTATGATGGTATTTTTACGAGAAGCAAACCTTGCAATCAGCATTAAGATTTCCCATTTATGCCATCGCTAAAGCGTGTCCAGTTAACTGCAAAATGTCACTTGTCCTGAGCAGATGTCTGGGTACCACAAGCTGGTGTTGAGCTGCCCTTTAGCAGAGTTGCATCAGTTCATTGCATTTCCCCTGGTGTGGGCCAGCACTGCTTCTCAAGCATTTTGCAAGAAAAAAAAAAAATAAAAAAAACCCCAGAATTTCTTCACAAAAGCTGGAAGATGGAGTTTAGTGCAGATCAAGGTTGTGGTTTACAGGTTTAAGACTTTGTCTTTTGCTTTGTGTCCCATTTATTGTTGCACTTGTGAGGGAGGGTCTTCATACTGATCCGTTTTTATGTAGGTTTTAATACCTACCAATTTATGTATTAAAGCCACGCCAAATCATCTGGAATGCCAGGCAGCAACTTCTATCCATGACAATTGGTATGCAAATATCCACATTAAAGCTCACACATGGAGAACTTTTCCAGCAGCTGTTGGAGATGCACATTCAGAAAGTCTTTAATAATGAAACCAACATTGCACTGCAGTAATGAAAAATTCCTCCAGGGATGTTTTCTCCAGCAGGGACAGTGTGCAATACAAGCCCCTGAATTCAGACAGAATGGGTTTTTTGTTCTGTTTTTAATCTTTGGTCTTTCTTCCCTTCTTGATTCTCTCAAATACTTTCTCCCTTCTTTCTGCTCCTGTGTCAGCTGCTGCCTGGCAACTTTTCTCTCTGTGGTGGGACAGGGCAGGGCACCCGACCGCCTTTGGACTGGCTGCCAGCACCATCCCCTAGCAACCAGGCCGGGCACTGTGATGCTCTGCAAAGGGCTGCACACCATCCAGCAACCTTTGTCCCCACTGCCCCTGTCACATCAGGCACTGGGGGAGTCACTGATGCCACCATCCCTGCCTACCCACACAACCACTCGAAGGCCATGGCTGGTACACAATAAACAAGAACACAATCCAAGTTTGAGTGATGGAGTCCAGGCGGTTTCATAGTGATTACTGCCAGAATTACCTTTTGGTGTTAATTAATATTCCTGTGTTGTATTATACCGGCAAGTATGAATGATTGGTTCTACTTTGTTTAATTTATCTCAATAAGAGATTTCATAATATTCTATAGCTTGATGAATTAATTTATTTAACTTGTCAGTGTTAATAACTCTGATTACGAGGAAGAAGTTATAAAGTACCGTAGGTGCAAACAGATCTCTAACAGCAGTTTTAACTTTGAATTTACTTCTGACAAGTACTTCAGCCTAGTCTCCTATGCAATTAACTTCCTTTTCCTAGCTATATCAAGGAAAAGATATTCCCTCGACTCCTTTCTGCAGCTCTCCCCTGCATCTGCTCTCTGTGTAACTCCCCAGTGCTTCTGGTTTGGTATTTTCAAATGGGACTGAGTGAAGACTTCAATAAATATTTGACAAGCCAGTCTGGTTCCTGAGCTGTGTACCTGCCACTGGTCCTGCATGTATCGACATTCAGACACACCACAGAAATCTGAACACAGCTGTGTGCATTCAGACAGCAAGAGGGAGGTTGGAAATGCAGAAATTGCTTCCAGCTAAAATTGCCATTCCCTTTTTTTTTTCTCAAGTCTGAGGTTAAAAAGCCTGTCATACAGCAGATGATGGCTTGAAGCATCTGAATTATAATATATGTATAGATACTGCAAACAGTTTTTTGTTTATACCTAGAATATATAGATTAAAACTCTCATACAGTTCTTGGAGTAGCCTTTTTTAGGATGTGGAAAGGAGAGATGAGAGTGGCAGTTACTTCTATGTATTTTACTGTAGTGTTGAGGTCATCCCATTCCATCATATAGAGATGTACCATCCTTCCATCACTTCATAGCAATTGATGTTTAATGGAAATGAGGCTGAGTGGAATGATTTATCAAAGGTCAACTTCTATTTGTTCAACAGCCTGTATTTTAAAAACCAGACTTCTATGAGAATTCTCGCCTCATGGCGTTATCTTAAAGCAAGTTACATTTTTAGGCAATTTGGAAAATAATTCCTTATCAGTACTTGTGTTTTCAGTCATAATTCTCACTGCATACTCCATATCGACACTTTATGTCCTGTAAACAAGGAGGCCATTGACTTTTATTATTAATATAATTTAAATATTTTAATAAGCTTATGTGCTTATGTGATCAGCAGTATTGAAAGCAAGATCAATCAGTTCTTCAAAGTCTCTCATAAATGCTAATGTTTAAAATGGGCACTAAATGGCACCGTATCATTAAAGGAAATTATTCATGGAGAGTAGTGAGGACTGTTGTTAAATAAGTATGGAATAAGAATGAAAAGGAGCAAATTAGATGATTGAAAAGCAGGATTTTAGCTGAGGTGCTTTTGTGAGTAGGCACGAAAGGGCAGCACACCAATTAACAGATTGGGGGAAAAGCATGACCACTTGCAACCCTGCAGACCTCGTAAGTTTTGCAGAAGATGAGAGAAGTCAGCATGAAAGAAGACTATTCTCCAAAGAGAGTTCCCCATCCTGAGAATGCTGGGACAGCGTGTTCGCTGTGAATATGTGTATTTATACCACTGTCCTGGCACGGGGGAAGTGGCACTGATTTAAAGAGAAGTTCCTTAAACTTTGGAATTCCCTTGTTTTCCTTCACACGTTTTTCTCACTTTGTTCCAACGTCTACACATTTTCGTAGTTGAAATGCAAAAGGTTGCTCAAATAAAGCCACAATTAAGAGCCATATAGGTGGCTTGAGGGGTTTGAGGCAGGACACGGAGCATCTCTTCCATAAACCTGGTGGAATGATGTCCCAGTGTGACATTCAGCATGACTTCATTTTGGTTATAAAAACAACTGATTTCCAAGACCATGGACACTGCCAGATTTTTTTCATCTTTATTCAGACCTGTTTCTATACCAGCAAAGGTTTTCTGCTCTGGGATCCATAATTCTGCTCAGTTATGGCTGTATAAATACTAATTGACTGTAGGGGAATTAAACAGGCTTTAAAAGCAGTATATGAATGCAGAATTTGATCCAACTGGATCTTCCCCTTTGGCTGTAAATTCTTTGCTGTCAACAAGCAAATCTGCAACCCTCTGTGAGTCCTGACAGTCCCTGACCTCAGAGGCGACTCTGGCACCTAGACTGAGCTCTTCAGTTCTTGGACAACTGAACATTCCCCAGTTCAACAGAAATAAGGAAATATTTGACATACTAGGTTGTGAACTTTTCTGCCCTTCAGCATTGCTTAGTCTGTCTGGTCCTGGAAGCCCCTTGGCTGCCGTGATTCACATAAAAGGTATTTAGGTTCTGTGCTGTGGATATGAATGTGAAGGTGAAAGAACTCAGGCTTTATCCTTGGAATGTGAAGGTCTCAGCCGGCTTAGCACCCGGCTGTCTTTGGAGTAAAGGGTCTGTTTTTTTTTTTGTTTTTTTTTTAAGAAGACAAATGTGTCAAGATGTGATAAAGTGTTGTTTTGGTATGGGGCCATTTCGAGGTAATACTCCTATGTAAAGTGGCATAAAATTTGAACAGGCATTATCGACTGTGAACTGAGACTTGCCTCAAGACAAAGAAGAATATTTAGAGAAGATTGAGCTGCATTGGAGCATCAATGCGCTGTTAAAGTAGCGCAATCGCCTATTTCAACTGTCTGCGAGCTACTTAAAAACAAAGCCTTGTTCAAGGACACTTTGGGCGAGGCTTGGAGCCACCTGCTCTACTGGAAGACGTCCCTGACCATGGTGGAGTGCTGGAACTGGGTGGGCTTTGGTGTTTACCACGAATCATCTTGCGATTGTGTGGAGCATCATTAACCGGAGCTGGATTTACCCGGGCAGCTTTGGCGACTTCGCGCTCCCGGCCTGATGCCGCGCGCCGCCTTCCCTCAGCACCGCCATCCGCGCACCTTCCCGCAGCAGAAGGCACGGCGGGCACCCTAAATATTTTTATTTTTAATATATATATATACATCTATATCTCTTTTTCTTTTCGCTCGCTCACTCCTCCTCCCTCAGCCTCACTCGCCTTTGCGAATTAAAAAAAAAAAAACACAAAAAAACACCACGCAAATTTCAGCGAACGCCGCGTTCCCACGCGAGGCGCGGTGGGTGTGGGGGGGGCCGAGGCTGAGGGGCGAATGCTCTGAGGCGGCTTCGCGCCTCCGGCGCGCGCGTGCGGGGGGCGGGCGGCGCGCGGCGAGGGGCGGAGCGCGGAGCCGTGAGGGGCGGTGCG
>CM031863.1:3540090-3692221 GCA_018697195.1 Certhia americana
GCGCTCCATCCCCGGGCTTCCCTCACTGCGCTCCATCACCGCGCTCCCGCACGGTGGGATTGCGGACGCGCCGCTCTGGGTTAGGGGCGAGCCTTGGCGGTGGCGAATATCGGGGGGCGAGGAGCGCGGTGATGTCCCCAGTGGTCCTGTTGGCCTCACCGGGTACGAACCGCTGGGTGCGATCCGCCACGGCGGGGAACAGCCGCTGCTGCCGGAGACTCCCCCGGTCCCGGTCGCGGCTCCCAGAGCCAGCTCCGCGGCCGGCGGAGATGTACCGCAGGAGCGGCGAGCGCCCTCCGCTTCCAACAGCCTTCCAAAAGTTCCCTCCTCGATGTCCCCGAGTTACCGCTCGCTCAGTGCCTGAACTTGGATTTGGGCACGGGGGCTCGGGGTCCCGCAGCCGCGGGGGGGGGCGATCAGGGAACTTCTAAGTCTGTTCTGCTCAGAGAAGTCCCTGATCCAAGAGGGTTGTGGGTCCCCTGCCGGAGCGGGGCTCGGGGGTTCGTGTCGCTTACTGCACAGTCACCAGAGCGCTCTCGTTTTCCTGGAGATGCTTGAATTGGATATTTTCTAAGTATAGCCCAAGTCCGCCTTCTGTGTGGCTCAGGTGCGGGAACGGCTGTGTGCTGCTCTGACTCAGGTTTTCTTACCGCTATAGAAAACCCTGCTCACCAGAAAATTGCCTGTCGGCTTGTTGTAGCCCTTCAGCTCCCAAACTGCTGGTCTAATGAATGAGATGCCTTGGGTGGTGGTGGTGTAAGCAGTCTGCGAGGGTTTAGTTAGATTTCAGTACAAACGTAACTCTCTAAAGCCTTGAATTCTCACTGTTAGACATCCAGCTCCTCTCCATCACGTACACATTACCTACTAAATTGTTTCCTAACTGCTTACAACTCGTTTGGGTGAGTGCGGATGCCTCTGCACAGTCGGACTGAGGTATAGATTTCTGCTTCAGTCCAACTACAAAACCTCTCCCGTCCCTTTCCCACGTAGCTATCAGAATTACGTAGGTGATTCATGCTGCGAAAATGAGAAATAACTACCTATCAACGAGAAAAGTATTGCTGCAGCATCACAAACTTGCATGTTTAAAACACTGCATCACAGTGTGCAGGGATATTGCGAGGAAATGAGGATAGTATTCCATAGAACAGCGCTTGAACAGCCAGAGAGGAAAGGTTCTCAGGAAATCTTTTCAGTTTTATGAAGGGTACATATGCTTCTGCTTTGGTTCACAAAGATTCGTGGTCGTGGTAGTGCTTGTTTGATGGAAAATATTTCAAGAACTTTCCATGGTATTCACAGAACGGTCAGATTAGATTTCAGCAACTGTAGCTTGTATCTGAGCTTGTGAATAAAAAATCTAACTTCCAAACATTTTGTGGATTTGTTTTGGAAACTGATTTGTTGCTCTATATTCCTTCAGTGCGGTAAACAAATGTCAATTATGCATGAATATTAATTTCTGGTGTTTAAATTTTGTTTAATTTTACTTTTTTTTTTTTTTTTCCATAATTTCCTTTTCTTCTTTTTTTTTTTTTAAAAAAAAAAAAAAAAAAAAAAAAAAAGAAGAAGAAAGTGCCGTCAGCTTATATTAAAATCAATCCCATCTTAAAAGGCAGCATCCTTGTAAATCATACCAGCCCCAAAAGTGGGATAAATCAAATTTACTTAGAATCAACTAACTCATCATATCATAATGTCATGTCTTATCAAAACTGAGCACTGCACAAATTATGACTTAAAAGGCATTTTGTTTCACAAAAAATGTCAAGTGGTCTCAACCTAAAAGGGATTCAGGATGAGGCATCCAGAAAGGGAATTACATTTGCACATCAGATAAACTTTATGATACAGTGCAAAAATTATTGACCATACCAAGCTGATTTTCCTTTACAGGAGGAAATTCTGAGTCACTGGAGCATTCTAAGCTTAATGTATGTGAAAGGCACTGAAATTTAGAATGCACTGAGGCTCGCCATAGGTAATAAGAGAATTGGGAAAATGTCATGGGTTGTGTTAATAGCAGTGTTGTGGTAGCCATGGTAATATGAAAAAAAATAGTGAGGTGCTATAGGGAGAGGTAACACTTTCTCTTAGATCAGTGGGCAACATCAGGAGGGAAAAAAAAAAAAAAAAAAAAAAAGTTGGGAGGGAACCACACCAAAGTTTGAATTATCTAAGCCCTTTTCTCTGGGTTTGAAATACAATTAAATTGTTTCAGTCTTATCAGGTCTGTCCTCAGCCAGGTTACAGCGCCTCCAAGTTTATGTATATAAAAAAAAATCTGAAGAGAAAATGATGTGGAGAAGGAGAGCTGGAAATGAGATAAAAAAGGGAAGTGAGCAGAAGGGAATCCAGCCAGGAGAGTGTAGTAGGGTACTGGCTAAGTCCTGCTGCAGCTGAGGTTGTGCCACTGAAGCCACGAAGAGGTGACTCCCTTTCCTTCTGCTTCAGTCAGTTCTTCCTGTGGAAATGGATGGACGCAGATTCCTTGCAACTCCTTCACAGTTTAGCTGCAACAAATGAATTTCGGGAGCCTGAGAAAAAAACTTGCGAACAGTTTGGGAAGCTGAGAAGGCAACATTTGTTACCTGCTCCCTACAGACGCTCCAGGGAGCTTCACAGGTCCCATCGGTGCTCTGTGGGACCGGTGGGCGTTTCCTTCCCACAGCTCTTCCCAGCTTTGCAGCTTCACCCTGCTCTCTGCCTGGGCTCCTGCAGCCTTTTTTGGCATCCTTGACTTTTGTCATCATTATTGAACATCATTACATGGATCCACTGCACTAATTGTGATTACCTAGAGGTGATCCAAATTGCACAGATGCCCCTGATGATGGGAGCCTGACTGGATAATCTCGGTGTTGTCAGTGAGATGAGTATCCACACCAGTATTAATGAGTTGCATTGCTCATTATTAATCGACTTGCTGTCTGTGCTGAGGCTTGTTTGTGTTGGGTTTTGGTGGCTCGTCACTGCTGTCAGCAGCACTGAGCCACTGTCTTCTCCCGCTCTTTCATGTGTGGTTTTATTTATTGTTTTGGAGCTCTCAGGCAGGTGCTGGTGTGGTGAAACAGCTTCTCAGCAAAGTCTTGCAGACAAGAGATGCTCCTGCAAAGGGAGACTTTATATGGGATGGGAAAATGCTGTCACATAACTTAAAACTCAAGTTCATGAGTGATGGCATATCACATGTTATTTTTTTTTTTTTTTTCTTAATTTGGAAACTGTTTCTTAGAAGGAATGACAAATCTTCATAAATTTTACTCCTTTCTGCAGTCACAAAAACACTTCCAAAACTTCTGTCTTCATCCCACTTAGCAGGGAATTTATTGTTCTCACAGTGTCCTTTGACCGTATTTAAGTGAAATCTGGAAGCAAATTACTTTGAAATGGAATTTTCAGGCTTAAGGTTAGGCTGGTGGGAGTTTGAATTATTCACCCCTGTGGCAGAAACACAAACCAGGTGAGATAAATTTGTCTCCTTGGGATGACTGCTGATGGCCTTCATTCCCTGGTAAGGTGCCACAGCAGGTGACTGCACCAGGAGCCTTTGCATTACAACTTTGTCATTATTAGCAGCTTAATGCTGGAAACTGGGTGTACCAGCACTGCTGTACTTCACCAGACTGAGCTCCAGCTTGGCCATCTGTTGGAAAGCGTTCTTGAAAAATCCTAAAAAAGCTGTTTCTGTGCTGTACTACAGAGGTGTATGTTCCCATAGTTAACTACGTTTTGAACATAGATAATAAGTATTAGTATATTATGTGCAAAAGAGATGCTTCCAAGGTCACAGTGACTTTTCTGTTTATTTATTTACCCTAAAAAAATGATTTCTTAAGAACATGCCTATCATTAGAGAGGCAAAATTGCAGAGGAGGGTGAAAATATAGCAAGGAATATTGTACAGTTCTTTGCAGGGTGTGTGATAAGGGTTAATTTAAGTCAGAAATTGTGGGGGATGTCCACAAGCACAGTTTCAGTGGCTGGCTGGTTTTGGGGGCGCTCAGTGATGTCTGTCTGCCCTCAGCTGAGTGTGTGAATGCACACACAAACTCCTGGAGTCTGAGCAGGCTCTGTGTGTGGGTTTCTCTGAGCTGATGAGCATTTTCTCTCTTACCTGGGTTGTTCTTTTAAGTTCAGTGGTTCCTGAGAGCTGTAGTTTAGTAAAAAGAAAGTGGTAGAAACACACAAAGTATTTAAAGGCTAAGCTGCATTTCAAAGTTCAAAACTAGGTGTTTGATGTGAAAAGACTATGTGTAAACTTGTTCTGCAGCAAGCCTTTTACTAATTTATCACAGCAGTTCTGCTGGAGCTGTGGCAGGTTGAAGGAGCTGTCCTCCAAAGGCTTGGAGAGGAGAAGCTCTCACTTCACACAGTTCTTTCTTTGAAGAGCTGTGTGACGGCTGCTATGTAAATCTGAGCATATGCCATACCTTTGAGGTTCATATGGACCCCAATCTTTCTGCATTTAAAATGACAAAACTCACATTGATTTCAGTCTGCAGGTTAGAAGTGAGTGTTCCTCCAGCACCTTCTTGCAGGTCCTCTGCTGGTTATTTGCAGTTCAAGGAACTTGGTTTCTCCGTTTTGCATTGGCTCTAAAGACTTAAGTAATTGTAACTCATGAATTTAGAATTATGACTTTCTCTATAAAGGCTGGCAATTTAGATAATAGAACATTGTTTTTGTTACAGTAGCAGATTTGGAATCCCAGCATGTTGTTGCTTTTTTCCTAGTTTTTATGTATTAATCTGTCGCTTAATAGTCTTGTTCTTCAAACGCAATTAAAAAAATTTTGCTTGGAGAACTCATTTTAATTGCACTTCCTAAAAACATTCTTAATGATGAACAGTGAAGATGAAAATAGCAGAACTTGGCTACTTCTAAGCGAGTCATACAGACTATTGAGTCTGTATTTAATGTCAGTTTGGGCTAAGTGTAGACATTGCAGAACTAGGTCTTAAATTTGTAAGTGCAATTAGGAACTAATTGGGTTTCTTTAAAAATATAATTACTCAAATAATGACTTTGCACCTTCTGTCCAACCCACTAGTTTGTTTTTTAATTGAACAAGTTAAATTTTTTCCCCCTTAAATTATCTCTATCAAAGAGATGAAAATATTTGTAAACTTATCCCAGCTAGCTAGCCAGTTGTTGACCATAATGGGACAAATTCCCAAGCCGTACCAAAACATAGTGCTGTAAAGTGATACAAATCTTTATTTTTAAGCAGCTGGCAAAGTGAAATAACCAGCACTTGTTGCTGTAGGATCAGCTGCCCAGCCCAGCCATGGTTCTGCTGACAGGATTCCTTTAGCAGGCACTCTCCAGAGCCTCTGCAGGAGGGAAGGGCATTTTCCCATGGGTGCCAGGCTGTGTGAGAGCAGGATTGGACCTCAGTAATGGAATTCCAATAAAACTCAGTCAGTGCCTTTTAATTAGATTTAATGGGAACTGGGAAGGATCATTAGAGATAAACACATGCTTTTGCCAGTAATACATTCACTGTATTATTAATCTGATTTAATTTGCAAGATCCACATAACAGGAGTGAGATTTTTCTCTGTACCTGGGAAGTGTTATATGAGCCCATTATATTTTGCTGTTGTATATGTCATTGCTTCCCAAGCAGTGTGTAAATACAGAATTGGGGTTGGGCTCGGTGTGTGGTGGTTATGAACCCTGGCAGTCTGAGGGTAGGGCTGCATGCTGGAGAGAAGGCTGTTTGTCTCTTCAGAAACCACATTTTTATTGACCATTTTGCTATAAATTGCAATTGTGTATTAATAACAAAACACTGCAATATGCAGAGTGTGCTGCTAAGTAATAGGGCTTTTTAGAGATGATGTAATGCCAATCTGGAAGTGAGGTACGCCTGGAGATTTTTATTTCCATGCAGTTGGAAATACAGCCTAATTCTCTGAGGCGGAAAAACAGATTACAGCATTACGAGTTCTAGATATGGTACGTTGCATCCTGAAATGCGCTTCCCAACCCGCCCAATTCTCCTAAACACCTCTCCTGCTGCTTCCTGCTGAGTGATGAGGCCTTCCAGAGGAGCCAGACAGCTGAAACTCAGCTTTGCTTCAGAAACAAGGATGTACCTATTTCCTTTTCTTGGAAATATCCATGTATTTTGGGCTATCTATTGCCTGGTTGTCTGTAGGACATCCCTTGGTAACTTTTGGGCATGCCACTCTTGAATGACTCACACTTCAAGTGCAGTAGAATAAATGCTAGAAGCTGAAACTAAGTCTTCAAAATAATATCTAGAATTCCTCAAAGTTTCACATCTGTAGAGCTCTGTTTTTAACAGCAGTCCATAAGAGTCACTCTTGTTTTTCCTCAAATGAGCAGAAAGAATAGAAAGATGCAGTTTTGGGTTTTGCAGTGGTATTTTGGGGTAGGGATGGTGCAAGCAAGAAAAATACTGATGCAATGCTCTGCAAATGCAGTGTTTTTATGTGAGGTGCTCTGTCTAGAAGATGGTTCTGTCAACACATGGACAAGCTCCCACAAAAATTCCCATGTGGCTTTCTTACAAAGCTTTGTGATTGTAATTTACCTGCCTGGAAACTAACAAAAACACCTTGTCAGTGATTCTTTTTTAAAATACAGTTTGGGTATTGTCAGATATTTTGGGCTACTGTTTATAATGTTCTCAGAGGCTGTGATACGGTGTAGAGCACTTGGGTCTCCACTTCTCTTAACATGCAAGAAAGTATTTTTCCTCAAGCAAAGTTCTTCTGAATAATTCAAAGTCACTGGAAGTACCAAAACCCCACCATTTTTGATACATCTCTCTTAGTGTATATATATATATTTTTTAAGAAATGCTGTGGCTTTGTGTAGTCATAAAAATGAAAGTTTGAAAAAGTTACACTCACGCCAGATCACAAAAAATCACAGCAATTTTCTACATGATAGGTAGATTTCCACAAAACACTTGCCTCTTTTTGCTTGCAAATACAGTGAAGATAAAAGAGGAGAGAGCAAAGTAAGTTCATTGCTGGTTGGATGCCCTTCTGCATATACAAACATACACTGATTTACCCAAAGTATATTGGCATTTGTGTAAAGCTGTGTGCTTAGGAAATCAAAGTGCATCATTTGCCAATGAGACCTTTCCTTCTCTGGAGCAAAACATTTTTTATGTTTTGTAAACAAACAGATTTCAGACCTTCATCAAGACCACTGAAGTCAATGGATTCTTTGTTTTGTCCTTGATATAATAGAATCAGGTTTCATCTAAGTGTAAAAGAACTTTGAACAATTTTATTAAAATTTCACCTGAAATTCTTAATTAGAGAACCTCTAATTAAATTATGTTGTCTTTATTGCCCTGTGACTTTCATGCAAGAAACAGATATTTCTCAAAATATTTATATTCCAATATTTGGTTCAGTTTTGTTTGGTTTCTTAAACTGAACCCATGTCTATATTTCTCTTATTTAAATTATGTGCATCAAATGTGTGATTACTTCTGATTTCAGAATTTGTGATAATCGTCTAGAAGAGGAGTTACTGCATAAGTTATTTTTAATATAGTTAATTTGATATTTTTTCATGTAAAAGCATCAATTTTTACAAGGAGACTGTCTTCCTGTGAGGTCAGAAAACCAGAGAAAATTCCAGACAGCTCAATATGCTGAGGTGTGTATGGTCTGCTATTTACAAGTCCTTAGGTTGTTTAAAATTATTTTTTTGCCATATAGAAGAATCTGCTGGTCTTCTACATGGTGCACTACTCTTCATGAAAAATGCATTGGCTTTGGGGGTGTGGATGGATTATAAAGGTGACACCTTCTCACTCAGCACATCAGTTCCCTATGAATCTTTGCAGATTTATCCAAGGATGAGCCAGCTTCACCTTCTTTTGGAGCCTGTCCTAAAGCAGCTGTTTTTCCAGCAGTGTTTAGTAAAGCATAATGAGGGGTAGGTCAGGCTTGTGTTCTGCAGTGCTGATAGTCATATATCTCCTGGAGGAAAACTGGCTCGCCTTCCAAATTCGTCAGAAACACTTGGTTTAAAATTGGTTTATTTTGTGTAACTATTGGAGTTGTTTTTTTTTTTTTTTTTTTTTTTCTGAGTGGTGTTTGCAGGCAGTGGGAGTTTAAGAGTGCAAGGAGTGGAGGAAGGCTGCAAAATGGAATTTGTTCCCCTTGGGCCCACGTCCTAAGCCAAGTGTTTTTATTTTTATATTTAGATTTCAGAAAGAATGGTGAGCAGCAAATGGTTTCTCCATAGTGGTATCTTAAAGTAAAGAGACTTAGGCAAAACTCTTGATGCTGCAACATTAGACCCTGTGCAAAGGAGATGAAGATTATAAAAGTGTGAAAATTTAAGCACTGTGCCAGGCCGACAGCTCATGGGTTGAATTGCTGGAATGCCTTTGGTAGAAACAAAGCTGTTTGGTGTTGGAGCAAAAAGATGTTTTGGAGGCTCACCTGAGCAGGGGATGCTGTAGGGCTGCTGTAAGCCATTTCTGTGAGAATATATTGCATATATATATATATATATATCTCCTTGGTTGTAGAGGGGGAGCCATGAAAGGTGCTGTGCTGAGTACAGCAAAGCCAGGAGTATCAGGGCTTTTTTCACCAGATAGAATCTGATGCCCTGACCCAAGTGGCCCATTATTACATTTCTTCAAATTGGAGCAAGCTATTCAGGTCAGTGTGTGTGTACAGACCCATGTGAATGAATTCCTCAGCTTGCACTTGCTGTTACATTTCTTTCTCTGGGTTTCCAGCGGCTGTGAGTTGAACAGAGTTGACAGTACACAATATTACCTATTTACTCTGTAGATTATACTCCTCTGGAGAATTGGTGTCAGCTGATCTGCTACTTCTGCATTTTCAGAGACCTGTGAACTGCATCTCCAGTACCATTGCAGGAGAGTGTCAGATCTAAATTTCTATAATTTTCTTATTTACCTCGGATTTCTGGGCCTGTGTGTCCAGGTCTCCAGCCTTTGACACTTATTTTGTCCTGTGAATAGTTTGGTTTCTGTGCAGAAATTCTCTCTATCAGTATCCAATTTTGGCCACTCTTAGGGTGGTAAGAAGTTTGAAGCAGATGGTTGTCAACAGATGATGACAAAATTCTGAAATACAGCTCTGATACAAACTGTGAGGCTGAATATTTAAAGCACATTCAAGTGTATAAAGCCTGCTTGTGTTTCTAATGCTATTGCTACCTTTGCTGTGGAATATTCTCAGAACAATTCATAAGTTCCATACTTTTTTCTGAAAACAGCATAACTCCCCACACCAATTAGTGGTGTTCAGTAATGAGTATATGAACCATGTTATGATTTTATGTCAGTTGGAATTGTTAAATGCTCCTTGATGAAACCATGCTGATTTACATTAATTGGTGGCCTGTCTTCCCATGGTGGCATCACACTGTGTCAGAAGTGCCTCACAAAAAGTTGTAACATAACTAAACTCTCAGTGATTGCCCATGATTGCCATTCTTCTTGTTGACTGCTGCTCTGAAGACTTATCAGCAAAAGATTCAAAATTCTGGAGAATTTAATAAGTAGCTGTGAGTCTTAGGAGCGTAACTAAAAGCATTTGCATAAAATGAGTGCTGAGACCTGGTAGGTGTGGCACAGCTCAGATCCTTCCACTGCATCCCCTTTGCTAATCCAGCAGCTCAAAGTAATTTAAATGCATTAAAGGCTGTTTATGTGTCTATGGAAAGCATGATGCAAATATGCAAATTCAAGAGCGCGTCTTCCACAAGTTTATATATCTTAATGAAAAATGTCAGAGCGTAATATATCAACAGTCTGCTTCGCCCCACAGTAGCCAGTTTTTTCTAAAGATAGCACAGCATGTCCTTGGTGTGGTACTAGGAGTTTATTAACACAGCACAGTGCTTGTTCTTGAAGTCAGCTGATGATTCTTCTGCTGGTTTTGGGGGAGGAAAGGCTTGTCTGCTGAGGTTGGTCATCTTGAACTGCTTACCACTGCCTGGTTATGCATGCACATGAGTAATTTTCCCTCACTAGTATTAAAAATAATAATAAAAAAAAATCTATTTCATTTCATTTGGTATCCTGTTTTCTGTTGAGTGAAAAATTTGCTCCATCTGAGTGGAAATCTTGGACTGTATATCATGGGACACCTGAGAAGCATAAGCTGGCCACAGGCTTTGTGCTCTGGGCCAGCAGAGTGGTGACTCCTACTGGTTTGCATCTGATTTCACCTCACATATTCTTGTTTCATCTCAAGTAGGATATCCCTCTCTCTTTTTTTTTTTTTTTTTTTTTTTTTTCTTCCCTATCAAATTTACAAAATCTCATGTCTGGGAGATTTCCTTAAAGCTTCAGGAGCCCAGGTGCTGTAGAACTCATCGGAGAGTCACAGCTGTTGATGGTACTGGTGCCTGTTGAATGCTGTGTTTTCATTTGTGGTTTGCAGCCACAGGGGAAAAAAAGAAACTGGAAGTGAATGGCAGAGGGTTACTTGTTAAATTACAGAATTATTTTATTTGATGGGAAGCTAAAAAGGCCATGTCCAGTACCAAAAAAAAACCCCTAACAGTCTCCACAGTGCTTCTGAACCAAAAAGAGCTTGTGTTGCTGAATACATGAAGAGTTTAGCAGCAACATTTGGTATGTGCAAGTCTTGTCTTTGATAAGCCATGGGGAAATCAACATCTCTTCTTTCTTTCCTGAAAATACAGAAAGCTTCTTGAAGCACTTGCTTTTGGGAATGAGTGTATTAGTGAAGAGTTCATGGATGATCCGGATCTAATTTTTATAGAAATGAATGGTAACCCACTGTGGGACTTCGAGTCTGCGTGGATGTATTTTGCATTCAGCTGCCTTATTCTAGACTTAAAGAATTCATTTTTTTCCCTCACTGATAAATAACTGAAGGTTAAAAGTAACTTATCCCAATTGGAATCACTACCACTGTAAGGAGATAAAAAAAGTCAGCAGTAGTGCAGTGATGTTTCAATAACACCAAGTAATCCCCCATACCTCGGTAATAAAGTTGCATGGGCTGCAGTCAGCTTTCCTGTTAGCACCTTTCTATTGACACCTTTCTGTCAGAAAAGATGAAGAGAAGAGTAAAACCTAATTCTGTTTTCTCTTATGTTAAATGTATTCTGCAAAGCTTTGGTGAAATACAAAGAGTGTGGACTTTGCAGATAGTGTTTGCGTTTGAGACTTGTGGGAAAATTTATGTGAACTTTGTGCTGTGGGAATGGTTGCCCTTTAAAGCAATTGGTTATATTTAATGTAAGTACATACCTCAAAACTGTGTTTGGTAGAGTACTCCATTCTTTAGAGCTTTTTTGTTTTTAAGGGCAGGAATGTGTAATTATTGGTATAAACTGAGTTTTTACAATTTGACCAGCATGGGTGCACAGACTTTCCATATTTTTGCCCTGAGAAGTCTGTTAGTGTTTAAAAGCAACAGCCAAGCCCAAAACCCTTTCAAAGTAAGCCAGAGTACGTTTCAGTTGTCGGCTGAAACCATCTAATAACATAGTCCAAAAGCTCATTAATATTGATTTTCTTAATTCTCTCAATAACCCGAACATTTGTTCTAATTACAAGAGGAATAAAAAGCAGACTAACAGGTCCTTAGATGTCAAAGTCTGTTGGACCACAAAGCATCCAAAAGGATATCCTTCAGAAGGAATAAGTGGGAGGTATGAGTGTGGAGGTATGAGTGTGAATTTCATTAGCCAATAACAATATGCATACCCATACCTGGGGGAGAAACACCTCTCAAAACATCCCCTTCCTGCTGGACCTCTGGGGCTCGTACACTTGCCAAGGTCACAACTCCTGCCTCTCCTTGCAGCCCTTTCTACACAAGGGGCTGGGGAAAGTTTGGCAAAACTGGTAAATTAGGTTTATTTTGAAAGGAAAATACCTGAGCAATTGGGACTAGGTAGAGCACCCCTTCTTCTTTTTAAGTGTTATCCTTTGATCCCAACAGGGAGGGGAAACCTGTGCAGTGCTTGGGCATGGCAATACAGTCCTCGAGGCTGAGGTTGTTCTTCTTCCCACCCTCTCATCAGGAGCTGCTGATAAATCTCGAGATCCCTCTTGAATTTCAGTGGAAACTTCCTTTGGACAAGACTGGATAGTAACAGTCCAAGGAGGAGAAGTAATGTCCCAGGAAAGGCAACGGTGTTGCTGAAGAAGGAAAATCCAAAGGATTTTCTTGCCTGAGTGCTGTGCTCTGTACACAGGAAGAAAGGAAAGGCTTCATCAATCTCCCTCTTATTAAACTGGCACAGCTAATATATTCTGCTAAAATGTGTTCATCATGCTGTTTAAAACAGCCAGGTTAGAAATCTACTGACAATAAATGAAGATTTATTGGTTTTCGTGTCATTGGGGCACCTAAGACAGGTTTGGAATACTAACTGGAATTTGTGAAAGGGGGAAAAAACTGTTTTGGTGCCATTTAATTAACTAGCTGGCCAATATTTCTCCCTTTTTATTGTAAAATCTGTAAGTTGCAACTGGCTGCAAACATACTCTTGTGCAACTCTGCCAACAGTTAACAAATAAACACATTAATACAGAAAGTCTTATACAGATCCATTTGTACTGGGTAAAACTATACCTTGGACTGCAGAGATGGCTTGTTTTAACAAACCAGCAAACCAGAAGATAATAATTGTATTTTGTGTATCTCTTCGTAAGTATGGCTGTGCAGGATAACTGAAATCAGTGCAAATATGAGGAGTATTTTCTTTTTAACTGAAGTCATACCAGGAGCCCGATGTAAATAACCTATTTTATGCAAGTCCCAGATACTTTTATTGCTTAGTTTCAGTGTTATGTTGTTATTCTAAGCAATGGCACTGTAGGCTGTGATCCAAACACAGAGCTGCAAGTCTTCAAACTTCTACCAAAATTTGAATTAAGTTTGTGGATAGAGGCCTTACAAGATTTAATGAGGTTTAAAAAAAAAAAAAAGAAAACAATTTTTTGGAGGGCTGATTTATATAAACATGCATGTAGTTATTCCAAGCAATCTTGACTGAGAAGTAGCACTATGGATCATGACTTCAGACACTTTCTGTGATCCACAGAAGTTAAAACTGGGAGTTTGTGTGTTTTGCTGGTTGCTGTTCCTTTCCCAACTTCCCATGGGAGGAGTGCTGCCTTGCAGGCTGCATCTCCCTGACCTTTGAGGAGATTTCTTGCTGTTTGGGGAGCTGCAATCACAAATGGAAAATTGTGATTTTTGTCACTCAAGGTCAAAGCACTGACACCAAATGACTGGTTCATGTTTTTAGCTAAAATGCTGCAGACAGCACATTATGGACGAGGATATGTAAAGCTCACCTTCACTGTGAGATCGGCAGAAATATCTGAGCCTGCCTCGTGATGAATAAAATGCTGTGGCAAGCAACTGTTTTGAGGAAATGGAGACCAAGTTTGGAAGCATTTAAAAGAACTAAAAGAAATCCAAAGTTATTGAATTAACTTTATTCTCTCTCTTGCAGCTGCTGGAGCTCTTGCAGTCACTCTGGTCAGGCTTCCAGCGGGAGCTCTCGGGTTGAAAGGTTAACGACTCATTTACTAAGCAGTGCCATTTTCTTTCATTTTTCATTTGCAATTATCTCTACTCCTCTAAGAACTGAAAGGCCCTTCCAAAATGTATTGTACTGATGCATTATTGCTGTCAATTAGTTATTAAATCATAGATCTTTAAAAGTGAAATCCAAATATGCATGAATTTATTTTCAGCTGCTGCACAGCCACTCCATTAGAAAAGTGATGAGAATCATATCCAGACTGCTCTGAATATTGGCTGATGTTTCTTTCTAAGGAGCATAATGTTCATTTGAATTGCCATCTTTGGGGAATTCTGGGGGATAGATGGGTACTGAAGGAAGCACCTTGAGGATGGTGCAGGGAGGAGCAGAGCAGATCCTGCTGTGGGATTGTTTGTGGGGTGTGAGTTGCTGGGGTAAGGGTTTGGTGTGAGAGCTGGAGACAATCAGGGTGAGTGGCTGAGATGTCAATGCCTTCTGTGTAGGGGTGATAAGAAAAGAGCCACAACCTGAGACCTGGTTAGAGGAATGGTAGCAAGGAAAGAGGAATTGCCAATAACTTGTAAATCATAAGCTTAAAGACTGAAATAGTGTTGTGGTGTGTTCAGGGAATGGAAGATAATGAGGGCAAAAGCCCGATTTTTTCACAGCTGTTTGATATGGCATTTGTATTCATTTATGAATTCCTTAAATTAGCAGTTTCACTTTTCTGCCGTCTACTATATTTGACTCTTAACTGAATTAAGTTGCATTATAAATGACATCTTTCCACAGTTGGAATACAGGTTAGCACTCCCAAGAGGGGTGTTTAATGAGGTTGTTGCTATCACAGCTCAACTTCAGGCAGCACATGTGCCACTTCCAAATACCCTCTCTCCCCTCAAAACATTGCAGCAACTTCTGTGAGGGCATTTTAGAACTTCCCATTCAGTGTAATTTATGACCAGTGTTCTGTACTTCTCCCAATAATGCAGCTGAGGTTTTGTGTTTGTTTCTGCTTTTATTCCTGCAATGTTAGTAGCAGTGCATGACTTGACAAGTTAAAGAAACAAGGAGGTGTTGGTTCTTTGGCAATTTCAAAGGATGCTCTGAGGACGAATCAAAACATTTACAGAAAGAACAGGTGCAACACTGCAGTGTTTATAGTGGAAATGTATGGAGCCTGTGTTTCTGAAATTCACAGCAAAGAACTTCACAAGGGATGGAAATTGCTTATTACATACTCGGACACCCAGTAGGAATACAGACATTCCTGTTGGGATACAGCCTTGTAAGTGGCTGCAGGGATTTACCTCTGCAGAGGAGCTGGTCTGTGGCCAGGCTGTGTAATGACTCTCAGTCCCTCAAAGATGTTAAATCATGCAGTTGTATTTTTCAGAAAGACTCTGAGGTTGTGTTTGCTTTGCCTGTACTTGATTTGTCTGCTGAATCATGAGGCTGCCTGGGAAAAAGTCTTACAGAAACTGATTTGCCCCATCCCTACCTTTCTACAAGGGCTCTGCTCTTGTCCAGTGCCAGCTTTTGCACAGTTAAAGGTGGGTAAGGTGGCTCCAAGCCCAAGGCATTGAACCACAGTGTGGTCCAAAGACTGACACTAGTATTTTTGGGAAAAAACAAACAAACAAACAAACAAACAAACAAACAAAAAAAAATAGCAGATGTCCTAACCACAGTTTAACAAAGTTATTCCATGATGTTAGAACAGCCTTTAGGACGGGTGGTGTCAGAGTAAGCATTCTGTATTGTGAGTATTGCTCTGTTGTTGCCTACCCATGAAATGACAAAATGTCATATTTAAACTCAAGTGAGCAGCTCTGAAGTGCATTTCTGCTGCCTCAGTGTTTTCTAGTTGCTCTGTAGACACAACAGACTTTATTGGTGAGTCTCCTCTTGCTTCCAAGCTCTGAATGTAAGTTTTTAGATATGTGACTTTGACATACAGAAAGGAGTCATAGTCAAATCTGACATGACCTATATAAATATTGCCTTAAACATTGGCCTGGATGAAAACCCTTTTTTCTTTTCCAAAGGTATTCAGTTTTCTTGTTCGCTTAGCTGTGAATTGTTGCAGTTCCTTCTCATTGGATGTGTGTCTCCACCCACCAGTGGGTGCTCTGCCACCTCAGTATCTGTTGGAAATAAATTTTTTTGTCACTACTCATGTCAGTGAAGTTAAACCCAGGGAGATGCTCAGCAACTATATAACCAGAAAGCTTTGCCATTTTTAAGTTATTTGGCTTAAATTAGTTTTGTTTTGTTTTGTTTGCTACTGCCTTAGAAACTGTGCACTCTAATGCTCTGGATGCATTTCTTTTGAGTGTTTTATTGAAAGCTAAAACACCTTGGGACTAAAGAGTAAAAGGCTGGCTTTATAAATCAATGCTTCATTGTATGTATTATGCTATTTACTACTCATCCAAGTATAGTAAATTTTTTACAAATGCAAAATCATTCAGCTGTATCCAAATTGGTTTAAAAGGTGCTGATGAGAACAGTAAAGTTTTTTCAGGTTCTGATAATACTGTTTGTCATAACTGTGCTTGTCCCAGTTCTTTTCTGTAACCATGCTAAAAGTGCAATTTATCTGTAATTTTAATGACTAGTAAATAGGTCCAAATATATTCCACACATTGTGCTCTTTTTCCTATTCTCTATTTGACTTGCTTGGCCATTAGTGCCACTTACTTTCAGATCATAATGTTGCCTTCTCTGGTAAGAAGGTGAGATGGAGATTAGGAGGTTTAGCCTCACAGAAAAACACAGCAGAAAAAGCAAACCCAGCACCCAGGGTGCCTCGACAAAAGGAGACCAGATGCAGAGTGAAAAGCACATGGTGCAGATTCTGGCTTCTCCCTGCAAAGATTGCTACAAGAACAGAAAGCACGCTGTGATTTATTCTCATGGCAAAAAAACCCACAAATGGAACAAAGAGTACAGAAATCTCAATATGTTGTTGCTAATACGATTTACATTTAGAACAGTGTGTCTTCCTTCACCACTATGCTCTGTTTGAACATAGCTAAGTTCAACTAGTCTATAGCTTGAACTGCAGTCAGAACTTCCACTAAGTGAACATCTAAAACTTAATGATAATTATATAGCTTCTAAAAAAAAAATTAAAAATCCCCATGTATTATATTTGGTCAGTAATTATCTCCATGTATAATAATATCAAATTATTATGCTGTCTCTCAAAGACATAAATCATATCATTTTTACACAGACCAGAAAATGACTTGCACTTAATGATGTGTTTATCTGTGTATATATGGTAGATTTTAAATTGAACAGTTCCAGACATAATTTTCCTAATATTTGTTAATCCATCTTTAATTAAAATGTTAATTGCTAATCCAGATATCACACAGAGAAAAATCAGCCTACAGTAAACTGTGCCTTCTTTGCACAAGGACAAAACCTGAACATTTACACGTCAGTCTGCTCCTCTGAGCTGCAGCGTTGTCATCTTTCATATGTGATAACCAACTAAAAACATATTGTTGAGTTATTTTATTCATTGTTTACACCCAGATAGGGCTGTGGGGGAGTCCAGAGTTAATTTAGTGCTAGTTAAAATTTCCCAAAGTGAGGCCTGAAATGTTCTTTGATGGGATTTTTTTTTTGCCCAGAATGGGTTCTGCCAGTGCCGCTGCAGATGAAGTTGCCTCTGACAGTTCCTGGGATAGAAAACACTGCTGAAATCCTGTCCTGTGTAACCCAGAACAAAACTCCCTCTGTGTCCGAGCCCTGTATTCCAGAAGTCAGACCCAGTCTATCCTGTTTTGCAGCCAAGGGTTAGGGAAGGTAAAGTTAGCTAGATGGCAGTTGTACTTCTCCTGTAAAAAAAAAGTGCATTGAGGTTGTTAAATTGCTTTGGAGGGCAGGGGTGAGGAAGACTCACTCGTGCTTTTCCTCACTAAGATCCAGTCTGTGTGCAGCTCAGTTTTACTGATATTTTTATTTGCAATATTTCATACAGAGTGTTCCAGCACTTCACACTTAAGAAATAATCTTGTGCAAACTGCAGATGTAGCTGCAACCAGCAAGTCTTTTGTTTGCGTGTGTGAATTAAAAATACCTTGTTAACAGAAGGCAATTACAATCTCAGCGGCTGAAATAATTGTTATTCTTGTAAAAATTAGGAAATACAGGTTGTTCAGATTTTTTTCCTTGTATATGTATTTTTCATCTGTCATTAATGACATTGTTAGGGACAATCCAGTTTAAACTCATTTCATTTGACTTTTTCAGAGTTGCCGTGTCCAAATTTCAAACTCTTTAAATCACACAAGAATTTTCAGTCAAAGCCATATAATTAATGAACAAAATAAAGGCTTGCCTATAGTGTGACATCTGTTGATTTTTATTTAATTAGAAACTAATTTTCATAAGTCTGTCTTGCTTATGCAAAATGTATACTAATAGTTAGGCTTTTAAAAAAGAGTATTTTTTCAAGTCTGTGAGGAAAAAGATTTTGCCAAGTAAGTCTAGAATATTAACAATTGCTAAATAGCATTTTATAAAAATCACATCTCTTGATTCCAGAAGCCTTAACAATCTATTCCTATTTGAGGTTTGTCTGAATACTGCTGGAAGGGCTTGAGCTTTTGGGCTTCAGAAGTGCTTTCTTCATGTTTTTTAACCTGTTCATTTTTTCATCAAAGGAGGTCACCTCTTCACCTTTCTTTTAATCTTTCCTCCCTTTCATTCCCCTTATTCCCGTGTTCTTTCCAGCTTGTGAAAGTCACTTAATCTCTGTTTGAAACTGTACCTGATTTGCTCCGGCAGCACGGCTTCTTTTAGCAAGTTCATCCACGTGGATAAAGAGGAGGATGCCTTTGACATTTCTGCTGTACCAGGAGGATGCAGCCGTGCCTTGTCCAAGAGCTACAAACCAGAGGTTATTTTAGGAATGCTATGGATTTGTGTGTATCACTCTGCCTTGCTTTGCAGTCATTCTTTCTTTGAGACATTTTGGAATATCTGCTATCGGTGCATGAATAATATTGCTATTTATAACTCGCATGCAGGCAAGAGAAGCCTCTCTGGGCCCTGGCCACCAGGAGAGGCAGTCTGCCTGCATGGAAATTGTATTTATTTCGGTTCCTTGCTCTAAACAGCCCAAGCTCCTCCACTCCTCAAGGTGAGGTGGTGTTTGTGAGCTGTTCCTTGGCCAGGCAGAGCCCTCTCCAGAGCAGCCTGTGCCCAGGTGAGCCCAAAGCCAGGCTCCTGGGGGAGCTCTCGTCTTTCCCATGCCAAGTCCTTAAACCATCTTAGCTACAAACCTGAAAATAAACACGGTGAAAGCATGCCATCCTTCCACTTGGCATCCTTATTCCTGCAACCTGCTTGGAAATGGAATTTCTTCCCCATGGTCTCCTTATGTCTGGTCTGCTGAGCACAGGCAGGGCACTGGGGCTCTAGAGCTCGCTCACTTGCATCTCCTTGTATTATTTCCTTTTGTTCTTAGCTAGACACAGCAGATTAAGAATTGCTTCCTCTTCCCCTTACACGGTGAGCTAGGCCTAACAAAAACTAAAGACAAATCTGCTACTATTAGGGAATAGGGTGAGAGAAAAAGTTCAGGACTGGCAGCTAATAGACACATAAAACTCATCTTCACAAGATATTCCCAAAGTCATTATTCAGTGAATAATCTTATAAATGAGAGGGTTGCTTAACAATTGCATTCTCAAATATAATACATTTTTCACTTAATTTGCCTTTGCAAGCTGTTTTTTTCTTGAACCTGCAAAATTGAATTCCTTCCTAAGTGGAGGATCAGTTACTAAAAGAGTGTGAGATGTATTTTGGGTGTATGTTGGTTCAGGGGTTATCTGGTGTAGGAAAAATGATGCTTTCAGGAAGAGAGCATGCAGATAAATAAAAATTTGTCTTCAGATGAGATCGAGACACCCACTCTGTGAACTTGAGGAACAGCCAGGCTTCAAATGTCGCCTCTTAACTGCTGATGAAAGAGGGTCCAAAGGTGAACAGAGTAGAAAACTGTTTGAATGTTTTTGTTTTGTTTAGTTTTCTTGAAAAAAAAAAAAAAAAAAAAAAAAAAGAAAGCAAGTTTCTCTTAGCATGATAACAGGGAAGAGTGGGAAGTCTAAAAGTTTGATTCAATTTGTAGTTGGTAAAGTGATCAAAAGAGTCCTTAAGTTTTGAATCAAAGAAATATTAGGGTGAGATAGGTAGTTTTAGGGAAAAAAGAATGAATGAATGAAAGCTGGGAGAAACTAATTTCTTGAGTATTTTCTTTTTTCTTCCTTGTTCTACGTTAACAGCTTCACTCCGTGAAGCTCCTGCATTTATCCTGGAATGACCATCCTTGGAGCTTCAGCCTTTTTGCTAAAATACATTTTGAAAAAAGCTCTAAGTGAAAATTTAGCAACCCCTCTCCACCAATAAAGATTGTTTAATAAAGTCATAACTGTATTCCTTGGCCCTAATCCATGTATCTGATTCTGCACAGATGCAAAACAAAACTTGCTGGAAGACAAGGAGGGCATCCACCAGATGAACTTTGTCCTTGGTTTCTTGTCTTCTTTTACCTTTGCATGCCCCTATTTTCTCTGCCCTTTTTATGCTTTTGGTGTAGCAGAAGTTTCGGAGGCTGTTTTGGTGTGTCCTGTATGAGCCTTACCTTCACACCTTCACACCCTCACACCTTCACATCTTCTCGACAGATGTTTTAAAGCAGCTCTGAAAAGGATCCCTTTCTAACACAGCATCCATGATTTTATGGTTCATAACCCCCCCATTCCTTATTTGCTGTTTTCAGTTGCTCCTGGACTATCCTGCCTTCAGAACTGGTTGATGAACCTTTACCATCCCATGCTGTTCTCTTTGTGTTTAGCTGTTCATTTCCCACTATACTCCTTAAAATCCTAATAGCTTTGTCTTTAGTGTGCTATGCTTGGCATCAGCAATTTAGAATTTCCTTGCCAAGTAAGCACAACCTTTGTTTTGTTCAGGCAACACCTTAAGACGTAAATACTGTGAGTGCAGGAAATCATATGGAGAGAAAAAGAAAAGTCTTCCTTTAAAAATGCATCTAATAACTGTGCTTGTATTTCTTCAGTGGCATAGCAATAACTTCTAAGTGCTTTACCACTGTGGTGATTTCTAGTTCACTTTCAAAAATGCAGCTTTTTGAAAGTGTCACTATTAATATCATTCTGGTGGTACAATACAGGATAATTCAGTTGGATATCCCAGTTAAGCAGGATACTGTGTTTACATTGGGTTCCTGCCCAGCAGCTGCTTATGCTGAAGTTCTGCACATAAATCAGGAATTAATCAAGGTGTAACCATGGGGACAATGCCAATGTGGTCACCATAATGTGACCTGTAAAGACAAATTTTGTAATTCATCTGCAGTTTGGTGTGATCATGGGTAATAATCTACTGATTTCTTGACCACCTTGACCATATGGCAATGGTGTTGTTGCTGATGCTACACAGTAGAGATAAAGAAAATGTAAAAAAAACCCGCAATATTTATTGAAATAGAGCCTCATTTTTAAAAATGTCTATCCATAAAGTGTGAAATTAGATTCCAAATATATATATATGTATATACAGCAGCATAAGTGTACATTTCTGGGTGCAAATTGCATGATTGCTTGTGCATGTTTTCTGAGACAAAAGTACTGGGGAAAAACAACTGGTCAGTATTAGTGAGAATGAAGTAATTTAATTGGATTTTTCATTTTTATTTTTAGCTTGCAAGATAATTGCCTCATTATGAGTGGTAGATTCTGATTTTATTCTATCAGTGTTAATCAGAACTACATGCAGTTCCCAGAAATATGTAGCCACTCACAAAAGCCCTTTGGATGCTGAGAAATGGCTATTAAAAATGGAATAGTTCAAATATATAAAATGGGATTTCTCACAAAACAGACATTTTGGGGAAGGGGGAGGCAGAATCATTTTGTTTTGTTAAATTAATGGTAGTATTTCAGTTAGCTCAGGCCTCCATTTAGAGCTCATCAAGACACCCATGGGAATATATGAATTAGTTTGTTTTAATTGGATTATTTAATTTGATTGTTTAAATTGCCTTTCTGTTTTTATTTGCAGCCCATTTTTTAGCTGAAAACATTTCCAGATTTGGATTTGCATGTGTGCTTGTTGTGCATGCTCACTACTTTGATTCTCTTCCAAATACCTTCTCTTTTTCCTCAGGGAAAAAAAAAAAAAAAAAAAAAAAAAAGTAAAAATTAATATGTTGGCAAAATCCACCCACGAGTTCAAAGAGAGTTGTGAATAATGGATGCAGGGTCTTTCTCTTCCACTCCAATGGCAGTACAACATTATCCAGCTTTTTATTAAAAGTGCTGCATTTTTAATTACGCCCCAGAAATAAACAAATCAAATGCAGAAAACTTTTCGACCCTGACCCAGCAGTATTCCATGAGTGACCAGATGGGGCCTGAGCTGATGGAAACAGAGTTCTGCACTGGTTCAACCAGAGTGATGTACATGGAGCTGGGTCCAGGTTTCCATGCCAAGAAAAAAAACGAGCTAGCTTTGAACGAGGGCTTGTGAAAAGATAAACATGCAGGGGCTGACACGGGCAGAGATTCTGCCTGCACGTTACTTGAGTGTTACAGCACGAGGCGCTGTAATTCTTGACATTGTCTGTGTCAGTCTATAAAACTAATCTATCAGATGGGGCTGATAATTGTCTGAACGTGATGCTGGCTGACCAGGCAGGAGTTTTGTTTGTGCAGCTGAAGGGAATCCTCCTGAACCATCCACTCCAAGTCAATGGCAGCTTTGTCATCGACTGAAAGATTAAAGGGTTCAATAAGGTGAATTGACATAAATCAAAGTGATTTAACTCTGATTTAAACCAACAAGCAGAAAACTTTGATTTAAATAATTGATTTTAATCTAATTGTGAATTTATAGTGTTAGTGGTTTTCTCAGAGGCAAATTACTTGACTGGTGTATCATGGTAAACACACTGATTTGTGACCAAAGAGAAATTTAGCAGATACTTTTTTTTTGGCCTAACAGTGAAACACTCCTCTCTTCCCAGCTATGCTTTTTCCACACGAGATCTGTATTCAACCTTAACTCTTCATCAATTTTCAGCTACTGTTTGAAAAGTGAAAGGGTGAGATTTAATTCAGTGACTATTAATTCTTAAGATGCATTAATTTTCATCTGCCCTTATTTTAAAACTGTTTTCATTCATTATAGTCACTATTTGGAGTGGATGTTTTGGACACTAGAGGGAGTACACATTGTTTCAGGAAGTTTTAGTTCAAACCAGGATGATCTAATCGGTCACTACAGAGCTACATCTGATGGTTTAGTTGATGTTAGTAATCAAGTTTTTATACCTTGGGACGTTTATGAGGAGAAAATGCAAAAAAAAAAATAGAGGTCAGGTTTTTAAAAAAGCCCTCTAAAAATAAAAATCAAATATTTCTCATGTTTTTTATGATGCAGAAGAAGCACCTTGTGTTCTCTAGCATAGTTTAAAGTACAAATCAGGCACAAAGTGGCCAGGCAGTGTAGACAGGCTTCAGGCTGGTTTTAGTCAGCACTGCTGGGTGTGGGAGGGAGGTACCAACATCTTCTGCCTGCTCTGCTTGTCGAGGTGTTTCCAACTGGGCTCGGTGTTTTCCTTGACCCAGCACAGGAAGTCCTACAGCATGGCATCCAGGCAATAGAGATAGGAATTGGAGGATGGCTTTAAATGAAATTTCTAAGATCCACAGGTAAATAAAAAGAGAAATTAGGAAAAACAACAAAAAAAAAGTAGTGGTATGACTCCCTCTACACCATCCTGTTTTCTGTATTGTTAAGGATGCGTGTTGCCTGATTAAAGTGAGATTGCTACAATCTAAAATATCATTTGGGCAGGGACTTGGAGTTGTTGACAGTGGATTAAATGGTTTAAGATAAATGAAGTTAGAGTCATGATAAAGACAATAGAAATATTCCAAGTTTTCCAAAACATAGGT
This sequence comes from Certhia americana, assembly GCA_018697195.1. Taxonomy (NCBI): domain Eukaryota; kingdom Metazoa; phylum Chordata; class Aves; order Passeriformes; family Certhiidae; genus Certhia; species Certhia americana. The sequence goes on from CM031863.1 coordinate 3,563,625, forward strand.
TTGGAGCACTTGTAGATTTTTTTGCTCCTGTGTTTTCCCCTCTTTTGCCTTTTAACCAGTTTTAAGTCAGTTTCAATGACTCCAGGTTGCTTTCAGTAGTGTTACATACATTCCAGGGGAAATGTATTGGTTATAATAAGAATAGTTTGTCTCAGATGTAATTTTATTGGCTTGTGTTAAAATGCATTGATTTTTTGGCTGAAATATTTGGGCTTCAGGGTAGATACATTTGTTCTGGTTAGGAGTGCACTGGAATCAGTTGAGCTCCTGTGTTTCAGCAAATACATTTTTATTTAAAAGTAAATGTAACATTTGAAAAGATTAAATGGGCATTAATTGGTCAGGTGCTGTATTTTCAAACCTGCCATTAGTCCTGATGTGAAAAGTTCTGACGCTTGAAAGAGCGCTCTCTGGTCATCAAATTTTTAATGTATGTAATTGTAAATCTTCTTTGTAATATTGTGTTCACCTTACTAAAATATGTATAAAACACATACATGAATAATATTTTCTCTTCCTGCGTTGAAATTCATGGAAAAAATTGTCGAAGAGGAAATGTTAAAATTTTTTGGGGAGGAGTGCCATCCCCCCCCCCCCCCCCTTTTTTTTTTAATTCTTCTCTGGTCATCTCCCTTTGAAACATTTGATCTTATTCCCTTCTTTGTGACTAGTCACTAGCTCAGAGTTTTGACAGAATTGAAAGATCTGTGGAAATTATGGATATGGTAATTCTGGGTGAGCTTTGGCTGATCTTGCTGTCCATGTCAGCAGATGGAGCTCTGATGGACCCTGGCTCCATTGCCAGCACTGAAATTGCCTCTCTGGCTGGACAGAGCCCCATGCCTGGCAGTCTGGTCCTGGATTCATAAATTAAATGCATTATTTGTGTTCTTTGTGTTGTTCTTTTCCACACTGGACAGGAGCAGTTCTTCCACAGATGGAGCAAGCAGGCTGTGGTGCAACTATAAAGCAAATAAAAATCATCTGTACTTGTGAGGTGGCTGTAAACTGCTGTGCTCTCTGCTGTTTCATCACATTGGGGCGGGAGGAGAAGCCTTCCTCTTGTTCCCTTCCTCCTGCCAAATACCCTTCCCTTGATGAATCTGTGCCCTGAGCTTGAGGAGAATGACATGAGATTCAAAGTCTGCTTAAAATATGCATAATTAGGCCAACACAACATTTGTGCCTAATATTAAGATGGAATACCTGGATAAGATGTGCAATACTTACCTGTTCTGGAAATGTTGTCTAACATGTATATGTCTGTCTTATGAACTTGAATACTTTTTCTACATTTGGCTGTCAAACTACCCCAAAATCTCATGCAAGTTTCCAATTCTGTTTATTCTCCCTTTAATTCATGTAAGTCCAAGAATATTTTTTAGACTCCAGCTACATACAGAAGTCCTATCAACTCTAATGGTTGTTACTTGCAGTTAAAGAAAGGCAAATAGACTTTTATGTGTTTTAAATCCTACTAGTATGGCTATCAAAAAATTAATGACTTACAAAACAAGTCCTGCCACATTTAATATTCTGCAACTGCAAGTCGACTTATTATATGCATTAATCAATTTGTCATAAATGAACCCCTGTTTTATATACAAGCAAATAAAACAGCCATGCAACAACATATTTTATTCATAAACCAATATGCAGCAAAGCAAATGGACATAGATTTAATGTCTCACTTTTTAAATAAAATATGTTTACATCAATCTGCTTGTTATACAAATTTATGTAGCCCATATGAATCAGTATGTGATATGTATAAACTACTTTTCAATCTGGCATGTTTGGTACTTCATAATTACCTCAATTTAATGAAAAATTCCTAGTTTTAAGAAGTCCTAGGAGCAACTCAGATTTTAATTAAAAGTTTTACCTTGGTTTTAAAAAGGTCATATTAGCCAAGGGGAGATAATGTCCTTTTATAGAAGCACATCTTACTTCTGTTGCTAATTGATGTTATTTGCTGAAGAATAATTTATGCTGCTGTTAAGGTGAGAAAGAGGGAAAAAAAAAAAAAAATCAGTAGTGTTGTTACATTTTTTTGAGACTTATGTTCTTTTCAGAACATAATGTTCATGCTTTGTCCAGTAGATAAATAGTGTTTAAAAAAGAAGTGCATAGCAATATTCTTAATTTGTGGAAAAATGTGATATTTTACTAATGAAGGAAAAGTGTCTGCCAGGATGTGTTTACTGGCGAGACAGCAGCATGTTCTGTGATCCACTGGGAAATTCTATGTTAAAGAACGTACCTGTCCTTTGACTCTCAACACAGTCCTGACATTTCATTTTGGTTGGGAAAATGAGCTGTGATGTTCACCATGGAGTGTTTGCTCACCACTCTGAATGCGTGATCACAGAAAAAGATTTCTACCTTTATATCTGGAGATTAAAATGAAAATAAAAAATAAAAGGAACAAAACAATGTAACTGCTCAAAGAGAACGTGTAAAGTAATATCTGAGTGTTATCTAAAAATCAAATAGGCAGGTTTTAAATCCAACAAAAATTTTCTGAAGAGATGTTCCCTCTGGTGCACAATACTCTCTTTAGAATGCTGAAATACAAGGAGATTCATGATGGGAGGTGAATCAAACCAAGGGGAAGACAAACAATAGATTAACAAAAGCAATATAAGGAACAGTATAAGCAAAATAGGAAAGGCAAAGAGAGTATTTTGACATCTTGATCTTTAAGAAACCTTTCCCCAGTCATCCTAAACCCTTGAACTTGAAGGCAAGAGCTGATCCTGCTGATACAAATCTCCTCTAGCTCCATCATCTCTGTCAAGGACAAAAGGGAGAACCTTTTGAGATTTTTCTTTTGCCATGCACATGACAATGGGATGCCCAGAACAAGGGGTATTTCAGTAGAATTCAAGAAACCCTTGCATGGGGTTTATTATATAATTTATTTTATTGACTCCATCACTGCTTCATCATGAATAACCTGTGTGTTTAAACCAGTTCTTGATTCTAAAATGATATATTTAGAATCATAGAATAGAATCATAGAATATCCTTTGCTGGAAGGGACCCTAAAAATCGTCAAAGTCCAGCTCTTGGTCTATCATGGGACAGCTCTAAGAATCACAGCATGTGCCTAAGAGCATTGTCCAAATGCTTTTTGAGCTCTGTCAGCCTTGGAGCCATGACCATCTTTGTAACCCTCCTTTGGATACTCTCTAATGGCTTTGTTTATTATGTTTGTGGTGCCCAAACCTGCCCCCAGGACTCGAGGTGTCTGTTATCTTTGTACAGCTTTGTCTGGGCCTCTCTGCAGGGCCCCTTTAGCAGGTCCTGAAGTGAGACTGAAGGGCCTGTAGTTTCTAGGGTCATCCTTGAAAATTGGGACAACATTTGCCATCTCAACTGGGACCTCTCCAATTCCCAAGACTGTTCAAAAATCATTGAGGGAGGCCTTGTGGTGATAAGCCAGCTCTTCATGTGTTCTCAGCTGAGTCCTGTCAGTCCCCAGAGATTTACAGGGATCCAGCTGGAGCAGCAGATCCCACAAAAGTTCAAGGCTGACTGGGAGTTTGCCATTCCCACAGTCAATGATATTTCTACACTGCCTTTTGCTATCAATGCATTTAAAAAAATCACTTTTTTCCCCACAGTTCTGGCCAGCTTCAACTATAATTGAGCCCTGGCCGCACAAATTTTCTCCCTGTGGTAGTCAGCAGCATCTCTATATTCCTCCCACATCATCTGACCTTGCTTCCCTTCCTCTTTTTTGCCTTAGCTCCAGAAGGTCATCCCTGGTCATCCAAGCCAGACAGAAAATTTAAATCCTGTCTTGTGTGCTTGTCTTCTGATATTTTGGAATTGCCTGTGCTGTTGGGAGGTGTTGCTAGAAAGCAACCACCACTGATGGACCCCAGCAGAAGTGTTTTCCTAGGGGCCTTTACTCCTTCTCTGAGCAGCCTGAAATCTGCTCTCCTCATGCCCAAGTTTCATTTGTACTTGCTCTCATGTTGCCAGGTTTTAAACTCGATTCTTTCATGCTGGTGATGATCACCATCACCACTTCACCCCTGAGGTTCTCTCTGCTAGCAGGCAGCAAATCAAGGAGGGCATCATTCCTGGCTGGTTCCCTCTGTTCCTGTCCCTGAGGTTTAATCCTTACCCAGTGACACCCTCATGCCACTTCCAACTGCCAGCTCCACGCATTCTGACCCCTCTGTTACATACAACTCCACCCTCTGCCTCCATACTTAGGGAAGAAATTATGTGGCTGCCTGGCTGCTATTTTCATAAAACTATAATCACAAGGATGGAGCACGACGTTGACAGATGCACATGTAACTTTGCTAATTTTTCAAAAGATAAATTCGCTAAAAAAGAGCTGGGACACCTTTTGTTAAGGCAGTTACAATTTAAGAGACAGATTTACAAACACTTGCTGTTGGCTTGCTCTGAAAATCAAGGATCCTGCTGAGCATTAAGAATTATTGAAAATCAATAAATTCTTAGTGTGCAGAAGGTCAGATGTGTTTCTAAAATACAGAGATGTACAATTAAATTATTACAGTGCATATGTGCCTTGTTTAAAAGATCTCTTTATGACAGATTGTTATTCTCCTCAATCTATCAAGTAGTTAATTTTAAATCCTAAGGAAACACATATCCATATGTATGTTACTCTGGAAAGTTGTTATGTTGCTTTGAGCATATCAACACATATTTTTAATGTTGTTTGGGCTTCTGTTTTCCTGTCAAAGGGGTTTCAGAGCCATTGTTATCTTTTATGGTATTTACAAAGTTACTCCTCTGCTATTCTACAGTACAGCTCATGTAGTTTTAAATTTCAACCTTTTTCTTCTTCTCTTTTCTTCCCCTAAATATCACAGTTCTCTGTCTTTACATCCCAAGCCAGCTGACTTTTCCTACAAGTAACCTGGATCTGGAACTTGAATTTTTGGAAATCTACTAAAGCCTAGCATATAAATTCATGCATAGATATGAGAATAAGTGATTAGATTCATCATCAATATTGCAAAGTTCTCTGCACTTCCTGCAAAGCCAGACAAGAGTTGTGCATTATTTGGGTTGGTGGGGTGGGTGAGTTCTGCTTTTAAAAATCTTGTTTCAGATTCTTAGTATTGCCAGCCTGGAAGACTTAAGCTGTCTGTCTCTTGTTCTGTCTCTAAAGGTACCAGCAGTGTCAGATGATGTTTTGGTGTTTGGTGACAAAATTCCAATGTCTTGTGGAAGCAACTGCTGGCGCTGTGGCCTAGAAATCTTGCAGTCTGTTATTACTTTATGTTGGCAGTAATAACAGTCACTCTACACTGCTTGTCAACGCTCTTCAAATTATCTTAAAAGTTCTGAATTGTCAGTGTAATAATTAGTAAAAAGCTCATTAAAAAAAAAAAAAAAAAAAAAAAAAAAGAAAAAAAAAAATCACTAAGGGCTTTCCCAGTCTGCCTCAAAGATAGTAGAAGAATGGAGATGGTTTGTCTCAAAGCATTATCACCATGGTGGTTGGTAGCCTATGCCTGGTCTCATAAAAACAGACAAACAAACCCCCCAAAACACCAACAAAAGGCAATAAAACTGTTAATCAATCCCCCAATATGTAATGTGTGTGTTCAAATGAAAAATGAAGATCAGTGGTTTGAGTGCTGCCCCTAGGCAATGAGGAGCTGGATAGAGAGGAATAATGTTTCCACCTGTGTTTGGGAGGAGACTTTGTCTGGTTTTGGTGACATTAGAAAGTGATCATGACTTGCAGCAAGGGAACTTCCAACTAGAAAGAAAAGATTTCACCATTGGAGAATATTCAGTGATAGTACTGGTGCCCAGAGGAGCTGTGATATTTCCATCCTTAACAATGTCCAGCAGTAAACCTGTCCTGCTCCAGGGCGAACAGATTAAAGTCTGAATTTAATTCTGCCTTGAGCAAGAGATTTGAACCAGGACCTTTGAAGGTGTGTCCTAATTTACAGGGGGAAAACAGAAGGGTCCAAGTAGCATTATAGTCTTGGAAGATTTTGAATCACCTTCCCTGTTATGTATTAAAAAAATAAAAGGTACATTAGTCAGCCACTGTGAAATGCAAGAGCTGTGAAAGAAGCCTTTAAAACTTGCCTAAAATTGCACCAAAATAATTGGCTTCTTGAAGAGACAGTCCCAAAGTTGAGGCCAGGTATACACATATATACAGTTAGCCTAAGTCATGGTCTATTTGAAAAAGATTTGTAAAAACTATGGTGTCTGAACAAGCCATTATTGTTGCATAGCACAAAATATCAAAAGTTTAAAAAGAAGCCACAATGTAAATTTGCAAAGGGAATTTTCAGAATATAAAAGGCTTTTCTTTAGAAAAGCTGTTTTGCCAGTGAAAGTGTTTCCAACCAGTGCAATTATTGCTACAAGACACACAGGGAAGCTCCTAATATAGTAATGATATTAGTATGTCAGCTTCAAAGGTGGGTTTTCACTGCAACCCAACTTTTGGGCTGCAAAGTTGGTTAAGGTGGACATGATGAGTGACTTGATAAGGTGGAGAAAGACAGGTTTTTCTTTGCACAGTGACATTGATCCTTGTAGGAAATTTTACAAAAGCCACTGAGCTTTACCAACACAAAACCAGAAAAGAATAAAAAGACTGGCAGGAAAAGTTCAGCTTCAACAATGTAGCTTCAACCTGGGCTTGTCAGAAACGGTGTTGACCCTCAGGCACAGGGAGCCTTGAACTTCACTTGTCAGTACTCCAAATGTGATGTACTTGGATGTGTAATAAAGGCTCTATAGCAATGTTTATCCTGTTGCGCTTGCACAACAAAAATTAAAGGGTGTCTCCACCTTTCTCGTTGGACCAGAGATAGTAATTAACTTGAGGGTTAATGTGGGAGGGAAATAAAAAGAAAAAATGGAAAATAAAAGCAAACAGTTCCTAAACAGTGCTTGTCAGAGTCAACAAATGAGATACTCATAAGCTGATGGGTGGCAATTCTGCTTATTTGCAGGAGCTGCTTAAGGATCACAATGTTTTGGAGAAGGAAATGCTCCTCTGGGTTGGAACAGGAATGTGAGGAAATGTCTGTAAATTGTATCATTCCTTCCAGAGCAAGAATGCTAATGAGAGGGGCAAATTTTAATAAATTTCTCTGAAAGTCTGTAGAGGTTAAGAAATATCAGCTTTATGTTCTCCTGGAATAGTGTGCATGTAGTATGTAATATTTATAGTCTGGAATAACATCAACCTTGTTGCTTCTTGCTTTCTTGTTATTTTAAGTAAAAAAATTGTAAATTCATTTATCTCAAAACTAATGTCTAATTGCAGAATTTATGTATTGCGAAGTGTTTGTTTCCTTGTTTAGACATGCTTATCTAATCTATTACTATAGTAGTCATTAGAAAATATTAAAATATTTAATGAATACTTCCTGGTAATCCAAATATCAGAAGTGCTTCTCCAATAATCAAAAATGATGGTGTAAAATTGTGCTGTTTAATGAGTGATGGCCTTACTGCACCCATTGAAATGACTTTTTCCTCATTTGGGCCTGTAATCTCCAGGTTTTATTTTCTTTCGGGCAGTATGGAAATTCAGAATGCCACTTATTATTAAATTGGTATGTTCATCTAGGAGAATAAAGAACTTCACTTTTTAAGTTTTTGACAGCACCTTTGGGTCAGTTCCTGGATTTAGCTATTTGTTCAGTCTTCTCAAGCTACACTAATGTGAATTCCTGCACGTATGAAAAAGCTTTGTGAAGCATAACATGTCTACAGACTTTTCTGTAAATGTAGCAAGGAAAATCAGACAAGATGGGTACATCAGGGGGAAAAATCCTGGCTGAGCAGTTAGCTTGCAATAAAAATAAGAGAAGTAAAGGCTGTGTAAATTAATGGCTGAAGTAGCACTATGTCCTTTTTGAAGGTGCAGATGAGAAGTGTGAGGACAAGACTGATTTAGGCAAGATTTTGTAAATCGTCAGCTTGAGGCATTCAGTTTCTTCTCAGATTTAGACAAACAATAATCCCAACCGAACCACTTTACATTTCATATTCATGAATGAAAAGCCATTTTTTTTTAATTGTCTGCTTCAAGGAAATTGTTCCCAGAACTGAGATTAGCCTCTGAAGTTGAAAATTTTGGATGAACAGGTGAGTTTTGAGAACTGATAAAACAATAGAGAAATGAATAAATGTCAACCAATAACCAGTGTGGTTTCCATAGGAACACAGATGTGTACCTCCTGTGCATGACAGATTTAGCAATTTGATTGCGTGTTTGTTCTGACCTTACAACTGAAAAAGGCCATTTTTGAACTCTAGTATTTGAGGATCCTAACAAGGGTGTTGTGTTAATGGCTCCTGAAATATCCCTGAACTCCTGTGTTGATGTTCGTAGCTGTAACTGTCTCACAAAGAATCAGAAGCAGAAATTGTTAGGTGATGAGTTCCAGGTTAGCATTGGCAAAGTGCTTTGCTGATGGTTAGGATAAAGAAAATGTGCATGGACGTGTGTTTTAATGTGTGACCCGGAGATTTTGGAAGCCAAAGCTGAGGTGACATTGAGCAGTGACCTTTATCCAATAAATGTTGTGTTTCCATAGGTTGCCATGAGGGTCAATGTTCTCTAATGCTCCTTCTGTGGTACCCTCGAGGGCTCTGCAGCCTCTCCTGCTGCTGAATCTTCTCTCATTGCCAAATTAAACATTAAAACCAACCAACCAACCAAAGTTTCATAAGGCAAAACCTACCTTTCGTAGAACCATAGAATGGTTTGGGTTGGAGAGGACCTTAAAGATGCTTTAGTTCCAATCCCCTGCTGTGGATGGAGACACCTTCCACTATCACAGGTTGCTCCAAACCCCTTCCAACATGGCCTTGGACACTTCCAGTGATGGGGCAGCCACAGCTCTGTAGAGATGTGTAACTCCCTAAAGACTTTTAGAAATATAATTGATTACAGATAACTTTTTGATTAATGTGAAACGTTCCAGTGTCCAATAACTTGTTCCAGCTGAGCTTTGTAGCCTAATGAGTTGAGTCTGCGTGAAACTTTCTAATCTGCATAAAGGTTGACTGGTCAATAATTTTAGCCTCTGCTGATTTAACACATTGAAATGTTCACAAAGATGAAAAAGTTCCTGTGCTTACTCAAGTGGCCTTGCTTTTTTTTTTTTTTTTTTTTTTTTTTCTTCTCATATTCAAAGTCACAACCTGAGCAGTGGCCCCTCTCTTGTGTCACTGTGCCTCAGCAGGTGCCAGTGACACTTAATCACCTTGGAGACACTGTGCCATGACTTACGTCTCTTATTTCTGCCGTAGTTATAAGGAATATCTAAATTGGAACATAAATTGTCCCTGGTTAATTATTTCATTAAATGAGCAATGTGGACTGCTAAGCATCATTATTCCCATTTTACAATTGAAGAAATGCAGTTAGCAATGTCTCAGTGATGCGGATGTGAATATTTAGTTGCATATCTGCACTCTCATGAGTATCATAAATAAGCCCAAAATCTGGCACGTTTCAACTGTTGGAGTCATTGAAAAGAGACTGATAATGAAGATAAATTTGTGCATATGCTGTACTTGTTCTGAATGTACAATTGCTGCTCATTTCCGCAAGAATCAAAGGCAAGCTCTGAACTCTGGCTACTGAATGCTCCAGGATAATTTGAAAGCCCAAAAAATGAGTCCCAGAATGGGATTTAGTGATACCATTGATCTCTTTGTTGTAGCAAGCTCAGGTATTCTAACATAGATATCCACCCTTTTTCATCAGGCATATGGTTTTTCTGGAGATAAAGATACACGGTTATATTTAGGTGGTATTTTTTAAAGATTTGTCTTATTTAAAAAAAAAAAAAAAGTTTCTTTTGTTGCAGATAACTTATTTTTGCAAGATGTATGTTACTTTTCAGAACAGTGGGAGTACAGGACTGGGTATTTGTAAACATTTTCTTATATTCTCAGACATTTTTGTATATTTATATATGGCTTTCAGCACATAATTCATTTAATCAGAGATGTCTGATTAAATGTCATCAGGAACACTGAGCTCTGAGGTGTGTCTGTGGCTGCTCTTGCAGGACTTGAGTTGTAAAACAAAGAAATAGATTTCACCAATTTAACTTTTACAGTATGACTTATTAAGATACTTAATTTTGGCTCCTCAAATCACCTTGCGGTGCAAAACCAGAATGTAAATCAGTGGTGTAAACTGAGACTGGTGTCAGCATATTTTTTTCGTGTGATATGCAGTGTTTTTCCAGATCCAGATTTGTTTTTAGGCCTGCCAAGTCCAGCTGGTGTGGCACAGCTGAAATACCTGTGTGGGGTGTGCTTTCCTTGTCTGGTGTGAAGAGAACACACAGGGTCCTGCAGATTGAAATGACTATTTAAGCATAACCCGATGTTACTCTTCATTGCACCGGAGGGTGATGTTATTAAAATATTCCAGGGATACAGAGCCTTTAGGCACACAAATGCTCCAGGGTTGTAATTAGGTGTTTGAGGGTTTCTTCTGGTGGCCTGCCACCAGAGCTGGGGCACTTGGGGGATCTCACAGGCACAGGTAAACCTTGTCAGTTTGCAGAGAGCTGAGCTCCTTGGCCAGGTGTATTTGTGAGATCCTGCAGGGAGTCGAGGAAATCTATGTTTCAAATACCCTGTGCCCTGCAGAGAGAGCTTTCATGTAGGCACTTGCTGCAGATCTTGGAGAAAATGCTGAACTTTTAAGTGCTCACTGGTGTGTGTCTCATCCAGCCCAAGGGAAATAATTGGGAAGTGTTTATAAAATACAGCCTTGCCATCAGCATTCGGAGGGGAATGGGAGAAAATGGGATCCTGTGGTGTGGCAACTGTACTCAGAATTGTAATAAAACAGCTAAAGAAAGAAGATTTATGTGGTGTGTAGCAACTAGAAAGAAGATCAGAATCTGCCACATCTTCAAGCTTGTTGTAGAGTGAATGAGAAATATTTTTATTTCTTATTTCACTGTTATGCCAGTCCCTTAAAAACCATTCCTGAAAAAGAGTGAGTGGCTCAGTGCTAGAAAGAATTACATGTTTTCTGCAGGCCACTTTGCACAAATATAGGATTTTTTTTCGTATTATAGGAATGTTTGTTGTTTTACCATCAAAACAGACACACCATGTGTACATCTGCCTATTAGCATACAGATGACAAAATTGTATATAGAAATGTGGTGATCATGTTTAACAGAGGGGGTCACATTTGGGGACAAAATCTGTCAGTGCTTTGTGACCAGCATAAGAGATTTGCTTTAAGACCATTGTGTTGTGTGGGATTAATCTAAATCAAAGTTCTGATTTAACTGTTATTCCCAGGCCCTGAGTGAAGATGCAACTCTGACTTAGTCTGGAAAGCAGGAACAGAGGGTGCAGCGTTTGCCCTGTGCTGTTTTGTGGGGTGGAGTGTTAGTGCTGGGGTAGAATAAATCTCATATATTCTCAAACTTCCACAGAGTGAATGACACTTCTTCCTCCAATTCCCTGTGTACAAATTAGGGGTAGCTCGAGTAAGATGCAGGGTTGCACTGATGCAAACTGAGTGCTTCTTTCACTGGTAGCTTTAGAGTTCACAGCTTCAGTAAAGTTTTTCATATATGCACACTTCATATTTCTGAAATAGAAATGATCACAGGCTGTTGCCCTCTGACCAGCTCTGCTCCCTGTGAGCAGGGGATTGGTTATGTTAATCACCATGGAAAGGATGTGTTTCATGAAAGAATAGAAAAACATTTTCTCTCACCATTTTTAGACAGCCTTTCAAGAAAGCTGCCCTTTTTCAAGTGCCTGCACTGTGTAATCTCAGATACTGTTCAGTATGGGATGGATCCAAGAAGGGTTGCTGGATGATGCCAAGAGTGGCTGCACCCTCTGAACATCTGGGAGGCTTCTGTATCGTGGTGTGGAGAGATCTCCACCCTGCCAGCCCCTCTCTGTGCTGGAGAGGCATCATTTCTAATGCAAAGTAAAGCAAACTAAAAAACAAACAAACAAAAAAAAAAAAACAACCAAAAAAACAGTTGCACAGCTTTCTCCTTTCACCCCTGCATTTTGCTTTTAGCCTGAGTAACAGCTCTGATTTACCCTATGCGAGGGAATAGTAGGATTTTATTCGAGGGAATAGTAGGGTTTTATTCTTTAGGCATTTGCTTCATCTACAGCATGCTTGACAATATAAATGCCTCAACATGCTGATGTCATTCTCCCATCTATGGAGTACAGACACCAGTGTGGTTAAACCCCATTACCAAACCAAGGGTGACTTAAGGCAAAACAAATTACATGGGAAAAAGAGATTTCTAAACAGTATTTTTTTAAACCCTCATGCATTTGAGGAGTTTGGTAAACCGATCAAAATATCTTTCCAAAGAAGCTGATTCTCCTCTCACCCAGGGACATTGGACAGGAAAGGGGTCATGGCTGGTTCAGATGGCATTAAACATCTTTGAATTTGCCAGGGCCACAGAGACCCTTTTGCTTCTTCCTCTGACCTGTGTTTGCTTCACTGTCAAGCTTTGTGTGAATAATGTTTGAAAGTATTGACATCTAAAGAGTAAGAGCAGTGATGTATGAAAGGCAGCATTTTACAAACTCCAGATGATACATCTTAGTTTTTAATCATAGACTCAAAAAACCACACACACAATTGTGTTTATGGGTTTATTTTTTTTCCCCTTCTTTGCCTACAATTATGATAAGCCAGAATTTCTTCAAGGTATTGTATGAAATTCTGTCAAAGGAGGCAAAGGGGATTGTTTTGTGGCTCCATCAAAGTGTTTAAAGAACATAAATTTGGCTTTCATGTTATTATCAATCACATGCTTATTCTGGAGTCGTTGCCATCATCCAGGTCTTTCTTTGAAGAGGAAATCATAAGGTCAAGATTTCACAGACTGTTCTCTCCATGGACCTCTTCTGTGTGTATGGGTTTTTGATTCAAAGAATGATGGCTGGAGTTTGAAAACAGTTTAGAACATAACAACAGTGAGTGATCTCAGGGGGAAGGTGTTTGAACTCCCAAAGGGGCACAGAGCAGCTGTGTCCCTTAGGAAGGTCCATTAACTGAGTGAGAAGGACTCTGCTCAGGTAACCTGCTGCCCTGGGGAGGTGCCTGGGTAGGTACCTAACGTGTTTTTTTAATGTCATGGCCAGAATGATGCTTTTGAAGTTAGTGACACTCTGCTTTGAGCATATTTGAAATCACAAGCAGTAGGACCACTGTAAACCTTTGCCTGTGTGATATAAAAATCCATCTTTTTCAAAGAGAGAGCTAAAAAACCCCAATAACTTTTCTTTCCTCTGCCACCCCTTACAGGTGCAATGTCATGGTGCTATTCTTTATTCCAGCTCCACATCGACTTAAAAGGAATCTATTTGGAGTGCTTTCCTGTCTTTTATTCCTAATTTTATGAATTAATTCTTCCTTTTAGAATGGCTTTTAGACCATGTATACTTCTGTCACTCCATCAATCTTGGTGAATGCAGTGGCAATATTTTTTATATTAATAGTATTACATTAGGTTGACCTAGAATAAATCAGTGCCAAATTATTTACTGCCCTCTTATGCAAAGTACTGCACGTTCCCAGAGACTTGGTTTGTCCATGTCCAAAAAAAATTGGATCTTCTGCTACACTATCAAGTGACACTTGTCTTTAAAGCGTGCTCTTTTTGTCTCAGTTGCAATGCTGTTCCTTTTGCAGTATGAAAGGACAATGAGCTTTTTCCTACAGTCCTTTCCCACAACCCTGGAATGTAAAACTCACTGCCGGCTGAGGTACAAAGCAGCTGGCACCGAACAGAAAGGACACAAAAGATTGACCAAAATTCAAACTACCACAAAACGGAATTAAAATAATCTCCTATCAGCAGCATCTCAAAAGTACAGTTTTGTTTGAACAATGAAAACTAGCATTTCAATTACATAATGGACCTGAACAGAACCACAGAGCATAAGAGGAAAATTCAGAACACTTAGGTCAGCTGAGCTCCTCTGAGCTTTTCTTGGCTAAAAGGAAAGGCAATGGCAGATGAATGCACTCAAATACTGTAAAAATAATAATGCTCTCTGGTATTTACTGCCTGTCACTGGAAGATCTCCAAGAGCTTTTCTTTAAATAATAGTTAAGCATTGCAACTAATTTTAATATCCCTTTAAGGGTGATTTGATTTTGTTCTTTTGTAAGTGCTAGAAACATGTGGCAGTTCTTTTCTTTTTGTTTCTTTTTCCTTATTTATCCCTTTTTAGAAATTAGGTGAATTGTAAATCTGGGAATAAAGTCAAGGTGTCGTCAGTCACTCTGGCGTGTGGAAACAGGAGAAATTAATTTTCTTTTCCTTCAAGATCAAACACTACAAATGTCACAGGCTGCCTGATCTAATATTTATCTTGTCATTTCCCAAAAGGGTTGTTTCCTTTCCTGGTAGGTGAGCACTTGCAGTGGGCTTCTCCTCTGCACTTTCCATTTTGGGAGTGGTCCTGCATTTTGCAGAAGCCCAGATCTCCTACAGAGAAGTTGGATGTAAATTTCCACCTGAGTATAAATCAATAAGTTTGAAAAATGGCCGTAATCTGCGTACCTGGTACCTTTTAAAATCATTAAACTATATATTAGACAAAAGGAAATAAGAGCAAAATGAATTAGAAGTGAGGAAACTAGGTGGTTTTTTCACCTCTGATTTTTAAGGGGTGAATTTAATGGAGGATCAATAGAGCTGGCAAGGGTCAGCTTTACTTTAGCAAGGTAATATATGCAGTTCTCAACATCATCTTCTACAGCATCTCAGCCATGACCATCAATACTCTGTGACTCCTGTAGTGCATCAGTTTGAAGCAAAGAATGCCAATCTGCTGTCTTGTGCACTGATCTATGAGCAAATCTATAATAATGGAATTTAGTCGTCGAAGGATGTTGTATGAACATTAATTAACCTTTAAAAATAAGTACAAGGGAAGTAATACTGTTCCTGTTTCAGAGCTTGTGGTAACTGGAGTATGGGAAGATGAGCTTGGCAGGGTTTTTCAAAAATTGCAAAGGTTCATTTGGAGTACAAGGAAAAGCATGTGCTCAAATCTTGGGGTGCAGCTTTGTGTGCAAGACATCCTAGAAAATCAGGTAATCCCTGGAGAGATCTGTCTTCCCAAGCTGTGGGTGGGCTCAGAACCAGCAGGAGGCTGTGGGGCAAGATGAGACCTCAGCAGGTGTCTATTCATCACAAGAGTGTTTTATGGGAGGCTTTGCTGTTCATGGCAGAGATTTTAGGCTTTTTTGTACAACTGTTAATAATCCAAGTATGGATTTGTGCTGATGTTCAGTACCAAAACATGGTGGTACAAATCCCATAAGAGCAGCTTTGCATGCCCCATGGTAATGTGGTTTTTGAAGCTGAGTGTATGGGTGTGGCTCTCTGTGCCTGTACCAGCATCTCCTCTAGAACCGTGTGAATTCTTCCCTTTTTCCCTAGCATATAAAATAACATGTCCTTGTGACATATTATTGGCTCTTTCATTAGAGTTAATTTCTTCTCTTGTTTATTTTGTTGCACTGACTTAAGAAATATACAATACCACGCTTGTCATTGCCTTAGGATTTTTTTCTCTATAAATATTATCTTTCTGATGATTCCGAGAATTGTGAAGGAAAAAAAATATTGATTTCTCTATGTCAAAAGGCTCTTCTGTATCTCATAAATATTCCTTTTGTCAGGATTTAATAATTCGTTGTCCAAGCCAGTGTTTAAGTAGAATAGATTTACGTTTATACAAACTTTCTTTGGTACTTAGATGATCAGTTTTTCAAGTGAGAAAAAAAGGGAAGGTGTCAGGAGCAACAAATGATCACATGTACTATGGTTTGCTTGTAACCTTGGGTTCAATGCAGAAGATTGTGAGGAAGAGTTCATTGGGAAGATGTTAACATTCATTTAGGGAAGGAGGCACTTTTGCATAGCAACCTTAGGAGGGATACTGGGACTCTGCTCAACAGAGTCAGCAGGTGTTGAATCAAAATGTTTGCAGGATGGTTTCCCACACTTGTCTAGGGCAACATCTGGAAATATGAATATTAGAATTGATTTTCAGAATTCAATTAAACCTGAAAGCCCCAGTTCAGCATGCTTAAAAAGCAGTTTTCCAGCTTTGCTGGGCTCAGCCAGGTGCCAACTGTGCACCCACAGGGCTTTCCATGGGATTGAACAGGCCAGGGCATCCCTTCTTCTTACTAAAGGTAAGAGGAATTGTGTTGTAAAGTACTTCTTGTATCAGTGAAACCACAGTGATTGCAGTTCGAGTTAATGAAAATGAGACAAGGCGCTCGCTTTTACTGAGTGTGTTAAAAGCCAGCTGTGGACTGAGGAGATAAAGACGGCTGGTTCAGTCTTAATCTTTTGGGCTGTTTTTGCCTGTTAAGCACTTGATAAACTAGGAATGAATGCATATTACAGCTCAGATAAAGGAAAAGAAAAATCTCAAAAGCTGGGTGTATTGCCTGCCTTCACTGGCCCACTTATTCTTACATTGTATTTAATGGGTGTTCTTATGGGTGTTTTGCCTTATGGGTATTATGTCAGCTGAGCTTTGTTGTTGGCTTTCTAACAATGAGGAATACAGTTTAGAAATAAATCAAGTCCTAATTTAATTACATGGGCTTTGTTTTTAATTGCATGCTTCTACTAATCGAACAGCAAATTTGTAAAATAGTGGATGGAAAAATAAATTTGCAGGATTTTTTTCTTTGTGGTTTTCTTGAGTCCTTATGTTACAAAATCATACTTTATCCATAAACTGAGTTGAGAATGGCAAACTAGAATGCAGATACTTTGTTATGTGTTTATTGATGTTTTTATTTTAAGGTGACTCAAAATTTTACTTGCTGCTTGATGAAAATCAAAGGGTTATATTTCTTCTTGCAGCAAAGTTTCAGAGCAATGGCCCTCCTGGCAGGGTGATCAGAGCTGAGTTTCAGTGATGGCTGTACAGATTGCCATATGATATTGTATGCAATTAGCATTTGTTGTTCAGAATTCTTCTCAGTTGTAGCAGTGAGAAGCCACAAGTACTCTCCTGAGATCAATGCATTTTCTATGCTATTTGCACTGCTGAAATCACAGTTTAGCTCATTGTATGTTTGTATAATATGTTGTACAGAACTGTGAATGCATATTTGATTATAATAGAAATGTGATTAAATTTCAGCTTTGTTCACTTCACCTGCTTTTGCTCACTGTATCTCTGCTGAGATTTATTCTGGCATTCAGAACTCTTCAACTAATTCATGTGGCTGCCAGAAAAAATGAAAACAGCAAACAACAAACAAATAAAAAACCCTTCTGCCAAGACCTTGATTCCTTTTCTTCCTGGAGACACAGGTTTCATCTCTGCCACTGTGGCAAATTTATACATTGGGTATTTCCATTCCCTGCAGCAACAGAAATAGAGACTCACAGCCAAACTATAAGAAATGGATAGGCCTTCAAATACGAACTTTAAAATATAGGTCATAGGTTTAATTTCCTGTGTTTGTGAGTTGTTTTCCAAGAGGAAAATTGAAAATTATCCAGGTAATTCGAGCAAGATTGCAGTCTGTGGAACGAGGCTGGAGTGTGTCATGGACGTGCTCTGGGCTGCCCGGCGTCAATCTCTGCGTTTCCATCAGAGCACCTCTGCAGTCCCAGGCACCAAGAGCTCTGAAGTGATGCATCAGCCTCTGCCAGCATCACTGTCCTGCCTCTGTCCATGAGAGCCAAGCTCTTGGGGTAAATCAGCCCTCTGCTTTAATGCCTGTCGACCTAAGCCCAAGTGGACTGGCTGTAATTTTTCCTTTAGTGTTGTATCCAGTTTCATGGAGTAAGCCTGTGCTTAGGGCCAGCTCCTCTCCCTGCTTCAAAGATAAAAACACAAGTTATTCTCTCTGAAAAAGAAGGGCAGATACAGCCACGGAACTTGCCCTCTTTGTATGAATTAGCATGACATAGTTCTCCTTTCCTGTGGGAAACAATGTGCCACTGACTGGATCAATAAAAATTGATTTTTGAATAGGGAGCAGAAGCAAACAATTGCATAAAGGGGGAAATAATCTTATGCCGAAAGCAATTGGGTAATATACATTTTACCAGGAACCGATGAGTGTGTAGAGATGAAAAATAAAGCAGGACATTTATGACCTGGAGGGAGGGGGAAAAAAAAAAAAAACTTTAAATGAGGTTTTAATTCTGATTTGTGATATTTTTATGACTGAAATAGAACAAAGTATCTAATTTTATTCTAAGCAGGGTGGTTCAGGGTTTGTTTTTTATTTTTTTATTTTTTCATCTTTGCTGGCTTATTTCTGTTCAGTTGTGAGAGAAGTGTGCTAAATAGACCCAGAAGGGCTTTCAAAGGATAGATTGCTATTGCTTTCGCTTGTACAAAAAGGTTAATTATGGAGGTTGGGAAAATGTTTCTGCTTTAATGATAAGGGACTGCTGTACAGAAATGACTGGCTGAGCTAGTTTTCAGGGTCATCGTAATTTAAAATAAATGACAAAACATCAGGCTCCTTGATCATTCTGAGCATTAAAAATGAAAGGTCCGACATGCATGAGAAATACCTAATGATCAGAAAATCTGAGATAGGTAACAGAGGAGGAGCTCAACCAAAAAAATAATTCATTAGAATTTCTATGTTACACAATATTTCTAGAAATTAATTTTAAAAAATGTACAGAACCAAAGTTGTAGAATTTTTGCCTGAGTTTATAGACTGTTAAATAAAACAGAATTTGTAATAAATTAAACTGTAATTTAAACCTCTATTTTTTATGCTTCTCTTCATGGATCCTCTTCTATCATTCCACTCAATTAGGCATTGCAGAATTTCAAAGGAGAACAGAACTTGGATTTTATTGTTGACATACTCAACTTGATGTATTATCACCATTTTTGCTTTAGTATTGGGTCTGTAATACAAGTTTTCACATAGAAAATATGTATTTCCCCCATTTTTGCACTAAAGACTGAAAAAGTGAAAGGTCTGTTCAAGGTTTGTGCCACACTGCCTTGCCAGGAATGTGAAGACCTGTAAAGCACAGTGTTTACTAGAAAATACAAGACCCAATGTGTCAAATTACGAGTGATTGCTTAATAGCATCATCCTTGAAAAGTGCTGAGAGCAACGGTGGGTGAACCTCAGTAGGTACCAGAAATTCACTTTCTGCCTAAATAAGTGTTCTTAAATGGAGGCATTGAGTCCAGTGAAAACCATTGCAGGCCAGTGACCCTGTGAGAAATCCTGCAACAAGAAAATGTCTGCTGGGATCAACATGCCCTTGAGGGTCTCCTCTGTGAGCAGCACTGAGCACAGGTTGTTGGGATCCTGGGCTGTTCTGGGCTGGGAATGGTTGTTGCTCTGCTGCTGAGCCAGTCCTGGAAAAAAATACACAGCAGAGGGGAGTCCTCTAGGGCTTAAATGTAACTTGTTTCTTAATATCTTCTGTCTCCATTACCTGATGGCTTTGGACTACTGTCATTATTTTAGGTCACCTGTAAGACTCAGAGTTATGTTTGAGCGCCAAACCCAAGCTACAGAGAGGTGGAGTTTTCATGTTTTTGTTTTTTTTCCCCCTTCCAGTTGCAGGAATTTACATTGGTTTTTGAAGACAGACATTTTGTATTTTACTCCACCTTAATAACTTGCTCGGATTGAAAAGAATCCTCCCACTGCCTGCTGTTGGAACAGAATATCTAGGAAGTGCCCAAGCAGCGATCTCATCAACATTCCCATGATTCTCCATTTGGTTTTAATTCTCCAGTATCCAAATATTTTAAAAATTTATAATCCTAGCCTGTTGCTGTTGCAGTCAATGAAAAAATATGTTCAAGTAATGAAGAACTAGTAATGTAGTAGAAATTAGCAAAGATAGATATTTGGAAGTTATTACATTAATTTAAAATTCATAAAATTAATGAGTTTTGTATAAAAGTAACTATCTCAAGATGCTTAGAATGAAAACAGTAATTAGAAATACTATCAATATTAAAATGAAGAAAAATTTTGCTTTTTCTTCTCATTTTTTTGTGCATGCCTTTTGCAATTTTGAAATATGTTGGTATTACATATTGTGATGGTGCAGAAACAATAGTGGTGGAAATTCAGTGTTGATGGAATATGGGATCTCAGCCAAATGTTACTTATGTGAATTATTAATATTCACATATTTTTGCTTCTGTTTGTTCTTTTATCGCCTCTTAAGTGCAAAAGGTGTGATATTCCCAGTGTTTGAGGACAGGACTGGCCCTCACTTGTCTGTGCCTGGGGTAGGTTTTAGTTCAGATCAGCAGTACTTGCCCCCGACATCACAATATTGCCCAGTGGCTGCAGAGACTGAGCTTGAAACTCCAACATATATCAGTCCTTAAAATTACATATGCATTTTATATATATATATATGTGTATCTATTTGTGAGCTGCTGTGCTTCTGTGCCTTGTCTCCTGTCTTCTTGATAAGAGTTACGAGACTGACTCCCAAAATTACATACAACACTGGCTACCATACCCTACAACAAAGAACAAAACTGCTGCTCATTCCAGGGAGTCATTACTGAGATCTTGGCAGAGACAAAACGTTGGAGTTAAAGAAAACACTACTGGGGAAGTGATGTGGGAAAGCTGGTCATGGATGCTGAGGCTGGAAGTGATGAGAGCTGGAGCTGCAGGAAGGGACTGGATAGAGAGTGTCACTGCAAACAGAGATAGGTGGCATTGCAAATGTAGATTGGTAACTGGAGACAAGCCAAAGAAGTGGAGGAGAGCAGCATTTAGTAGGAAAACACTGTGCTCAGCAAAGGGGGTAGTAGCTTGGAATTTTGTGGTTTGTCCAAGAGAGTCTTGGAAGCTTAGAGAATAGAAAATTAGAATTATGGTTATTGAGAGCCTGGAAAATTATGGGGATGAAAACGACTGAAAGAAGGGGTGGGGGAAGGGGGAAGAGTTTTAGTGTGACTGTGTTTGCAGTGAGTTGATCGAGCCAGTGTTTTGGTGAGGACTCCCCAGTGCTGGAGGTTAGCCTGGGGGAGTAAATGCAGAATATCTCTGTGTTTCAGAGATGTCATTACACACCCCTGGCTCACGCTGCCACTGAGCTCCTTTTGGTAGACAACATTTACCTTAATTAATACATTTTTTCATGTGTAGTGTTCTTTAAAGCAGTGTCTTTTCTTGAAATACTTCCCCCAACAAACCTTAACAGTTGGCTTTGTTTATTCTGAAACATGTAGTTTTGTTAGGACAAATAGCTCCATTTGCTTTTGTTTCACATGAATACACCAAACAAGTATTTTAATTTGCTGTGGTTATTCCATACTATCATATGTTAAAATTTTCAGCATAAACAGCATACATAGACTTAAGAGGTCACCAGGATTTAAGTGTAAGTCCTTTTGAGCATTTAGCTATTAATTTCATGTGAGTAAAGCCATTGAGTTGCTTACTTAATGACTTATTTGTTTATATGGAAAATCAATTAGCACAGCTCCTGGGGTTTCCTTACCTTTTTTCTTGAATGATTCTCCCTTGGAGCAGTACTGGCACAGTTAGCTTTTGGCATCCACGAGGTGCCTCAGTTCACAGGGGGTTCCTGAGGTGCAGGAACCTGCCAAGTCAGTGCACCTGAGCAGGGGACGAGCTGGATACTGAGACTTCAGAGCCTTTAAACTTGCTCTCACAGCCAACATTAGGAAATACCAGCCTTGGGTATTAATGGGGAAGAAAATGTTAATGGAAAGGAAAGCATCATTGCTTTATTTGAATAATTAGTGGCTCCAAAAGGCTTGTAGCCTGTGCTGTTATGAGCACTTACAACTTTTTTTTTAATCCTATTTTTTCTTCCTTTTGTTAAGAGGTAGATGTTCTCTAGGACATGTGTATGTGCTGGGAGGAGTGTGCTGGAATAGCTCAGTGTACGTGGGGGTGGAGGGAGAGGTGCTGGGCTCATCTCTGTCATTTGCTGCCACTTCAGCTGGTTCTGAGCCCTGGTGGCCCCAGGTCTGGTCTACTCAGAGCAGGAGAGCCCAGTGCCTCCAAGCTTTCCTTTCTGTCCCTGCTTTGAAGCAGCTCTACATCCTCTCTGGAGTCTCTCTTGAAGCCTTTTTTTGCCCAGATAGGCCCAGATTCACAAAGTGGTGAATTATGCTTGCCACACTGAGATAAATCAAGTTTTTTTCCAATTATATTCCCATTTTTCTGTCTGCAGATGCTTATTAACAGCAAGTCTTCTAGTTCAAGAAAGCACAAAGCAAAAAGCTGTTGATGGGCAGTGAATCTCACATTTCTCCTGGCATTCAGATACAGAATGGGCACCAGCACATACCAAGATCCCTTTGGTGTTGGGGCTGTTGGCAGGGAATGTACTTGTAGCTACCAAATCCCAAATTAAAATCACATGGCACTGACAGCACAAGGGAGTCACGTGCTGTTGATAACATTATTTTGAATCAACACATGAAGGTGTGTCACCAAGGTTGGGTGAATAAAACCCAGCCCTCTTGACCACATCGTGTTTTCAATAGACATTCAAGAATACTTGATTTTTGATTCCAGTTTTCCTTAGGCACTCACTGTAAATAAGAAGGGGAACTGTAAATAAAAGAGAAATAACTGATCTTCTAAATTCCTTTTATTTTTAAACTCGCTATCGTAGAACTTCCTAAAGAACAGCAGATATTTTGACAGTTCTATTTACGTTAGAAGTCTAACTATTCAATTTTTTAATCTTCGAAATGAAAGGGGAGTGCTTTTTTTTAAGGTTGCAAGTATTGAAATAGTCTCCTTTACATGGCTTCTACGAAGTCTGATGACTTAGAAGGAAACTGAGAAATAAGGAATATTTAAACCTGGTTGGAAACATCACTCCTCCAAGTGAATACTGATTTATTAAATAATTATGTCCAATTTTGAAACTCAAAATTCAGAAGGGCAAAGAGATGATTATTGTTGATAGATAGAATTCCATGAGTCATTTCCCAGTTTATTGGCCTGTGCTGCTCAGCAGAGGAAAGGCGGAGCAAAAACCAAATCCCCAGAGGAGAGAGTTTGATCATTGTGTTGGGTGTTGATGGAGTGAAGCAGTGACGTACAGCAAACAGGTTTTAAGGCTTGTGTGGCAGATATGAAATGCAGAGTAAATATTCCTAGTGGACTGTAAAAGCCTTTGCCATCAGCGTCTCCGATTGCCTCCGTCAATCACAACTTCCCCCAGGACTGGCCTTGTGCTGCACAGCCTCATTGACTTTTATTGTGGGATGTATTTCATCCTCTGCAAGAAGGAAACAGAGTTTGTGCATGCAGCTTGTTCTGCAGAGCAAGGGAAGGAACTCGGTGGGGATGGGATCAGGACAGCCCCTTGCTCTTGGTGGAGGAGGAAATGGACTTTCGACAAGAGAGTGTAGCAACAGAACAAGGGAGAATGGATTCAAAGTGACAGTAGAATAAGACTTGATATTTGGAAAAGTTCTCTGCTGTGAGGGTGGTGAGAACCCTGCACAAGTTTCCAAGAGAATCTGTGACTGCCCCACTGCTGGAAGTGTCCAAGGCCAGGCTGTGTGGAGCTCTGAGCAGCCTGGTCTAGTGGAAGGTGTCCCTGCACATGGGAGGGTTCTGGAGCCAGATGGTCTTTGAAGTTCCTACCAACCCAAACTATTCTGTGATTTTATGATTCTGTGATGTAATGCTCTATTTTAGAAGACATCATTGGCCTGAAATTACATTAATTAATTATATTTTTCCAATACTCTGCACATACCGTCAGGTACTATAACTGTGCCCAGGGTGTCAACAATGTAATTTTTTCACCTTCTCTCAATTTTCACCTCTACAGCTCCATGAGAGCCTGACATGTGCAACAGGCAGCCAGACTGAGACTTAATCCTGCAGTCTGCTCCTGATGGGAATACATGCATTGTATCCATTAAAATGAAGGGATTTCAGCACAGGAGCAGTGGTCTGTTTAGACACAGCTGGAAAAACTGAAGATTAAATATATTATTTCAGAACAGCAGCTGTGAAGCTGGTGACTCACTGCAAAAACTGCTGACAGGATCCTGCTCTGCATGTATTTTTAACAGATGCAGTAATAAATGTATAAAATACAGTTAAAAATAAAGAGTATTAAATTCCCATTAAAAAAAAGAAAAAAAAAAAGAAAAAGAAAAAAAGTGCTGTAGTTATGGAGCACAGAATTTCTTCAGGAAAAATACAAGTTCTTAAAAAGTACCAGAAGATGAATTAAATAGATTACATCACTAACTCTTGTTCAAGCTCTGGAGATCATTGGTTTGGAAATGTCTGAAAAAAGCTGAAAAAATGTGAAATTTTCGATGTGCTTTTGAGGGAG
The DNA here is from genome assembly GCA_018697195.1 of Certhia americana. NCBI lineage: Eukaryota > Metazoa > Chordata > Aves > Passeriformes > Certhiidae > Certhia > Certhia americana. Next base: position 3,587,996 of record CM031863.1, read on the forward strand.
AGATTGGAATAAGTGCTGAGAATGACAGTGGATTGATCATTTTGATTATGTGATCAAGGGAAATTAGGGTAAATGAAAATAATTTGGGGGGAACCCCTATTTTAAGTACTCTTAATAAAGATACATCTTTTGAGGAGTTGTGAGAGGTTATTCTCATTAATGAGCATGTTTCACAGTGAAAATACCCAATTCTGTGTTACCAGCCTTTATGTCAAACAGGAGATAGCCCTGCAAGGCCTGCTGGCAAAAGGATCACACATTTCCACCAAATGGTGTCACATGTTAGAACTCGGGTGCAGTTGGTCAAGAAAAGTAGAAAATTGTTTATCATTAAGGCCCATAAATAACTGTGGTTGCATCTTTTTGGGGTGCCTTAGCTGGTGAGCTGTAACTAAGGAATGACATTCCCACTTGGGTAAATTGAACTCAAGGAGAATTTTTCAAAGTGTTCCCAGTTAATTAAGGTATTAAAAATTCAGCAAAAAAATTATAAAAACACTAAAAAGTACAGTAAATGTAGCTACATGTTTTAATGCATTCTTGGATAATTTATCTTCTGGTCAGCATTTCTTTGAAATGCTACAAAAATGGGAGAGATGGGGAATGTAACTGGAATTAAGGATGGCTGTGAACTTCTCCTTGTGCTAAAGCTCTTGATCCCCACTCACACCTACACACTGACATTAACTGAAAGCATTTGTTATTAAACCAAAGATCCAGGTGCCTGCTGGTAGCAGGGAAAAGAGAGAGAGTGATGTTATATTTTCAAAATATCTGTAAACTCTAATATGACACACCACACAGCAGGTAGAAAGACTTGCTACTTTAGTTGTGGGAGGAAAATCTTTTTTATATTAGCTCTCTTACCTTTCCAATGCTTTTAAAAGGCTGAAATATATATCTGAATGGAAAAATATTCTGCCTGAAGCTATGGGAAGAAAAAGAAAGTCAGACCTTTTTCATCTTGCTACAATTAGAATACAACCATAAACCATGTAGCTGAAAAATTGTTTATGAACTCACAGGTCTGAACTGAATAACCATCCGTAAATTTTAAAAATTAAAATCCCTTTAGGAAGTACTGACCTCGCAGAGCTTAAATTGCTTATAAAATTCTGAAGGCTGAATTAGTTAGGAAAAGTGATGAACTAGATAGAAAAATAAGTTTAAAAAAAAAAAAAAAAAAATCAGTACAAGCTGTTCTTCCCTGTCTGTCCAAAGGGCTGGAAGAAAAGCCTGACTTCTGGCTGAACTGTCTGGTGTTTGCTGTTTACTCCAGTTTGCTGCTTATCGTGTTTATGATCAGACCCTGGCAGCTTTCACAAACGACTCGAGCAGGGGATCAGCTCGAAGTCCTGAACCGTCTGCGTTCGGTGCTGCCAGTGGGATGGACTGGTATATGCTGGGGGGAAAGAGGAAAGTCAAACAGTGCTTACCCAACAGAAACATTCCTTGCAAACCATAGGTGGAACCCAGGTTATGGAGGGGGATCCATCCTGTTGGTCACTGGAGAGGTGCTCGTGTTGGGGCTCATTGGGGATGAGGCACTTTCCCTGCAGAATTCCCATGTAGATAAAAGGGGGGACGCTGAATGCCAACCCTGCACGCTGGGCTCTCCCAGCAGAGCTGAGGTGATGTTAAACTCCTGCTCTCCCTGTGCTGCTGGCCCTGCACTGTCAGCAGTAATGGGGCTGTTGTCTTATCTTGGCTGGGGGTGGGCAGCTGTGCTGAGAAAGGTCTTGCCCTGCTCTTTCTTCTCTACTTTGGTGTCAAAGGTGATGCTCCCGAGGAAGTTTCTGGTGGCAGCAGCAAAGTTCCCTGTGGCCTCTGGTTGTCAAATGTTACAGAGGCTTTATTAAATAGTAAATAAGAGATGCTGTGGAAGGAAAGCCCTAAAGAAAGAGATCCTGACCAAAACAGTGCTGCAGAATGGTCTGTAAAATAAGGGCAAGTGAACTCAAACACTAGCAGAAGTTAAGACACCCATATTGTCCATTATGGGGTACCTGGGGGCTTCTACAGCAGCCTGAACTTTCTGCCAGTTATTTTTTATGTTGTTTTGAAGCTGGATCATCTTCACATCTCACAACTACTGTTGTGAAAATAACGTTAATTTAAAGAACTGTCAGTGAGAGCTGGTTATTAGCATGCAGGGGTGGTAGTACACAAAACTTGTTGCAGGCCAGAATACTTTAGTCCATTCCTTGTGCGCGTGATGGAGATCAATTATGGCACAAACTGATACAGAACTTCTCAAAGCTTACAGTGTCTTTCAAACAGAACTTGGAAGATGGAGTTTTAAAATTCCATTATTTAACGTTTAACCATTAAAAAAAGTATTATTTAAAGACTAAGTAGCACTGACATGATGCCATCCATCAGCTTTTCACAGAATCACAGAACGGTTTGAGTTAGAAGGGGCCTTAAAGATCTGCTGCCATGGGTGGGGACACCTTCCTCTACATCAGGTTGCTCCAAGCCCCATTCAGCCTGGCCTTGGCCACTTCCAGGGATGGGCACTCACACTCTAAGGATATTTTTTTAATTTCAGATGCAAACCAGAAGTTGCCAAATTAGGACTTCAGATCTGAAATTATTGTTGTGCCTGTGGTGCAAAAAATAACAATTAAGTTCTTGTAAGAATGAGCTTTACAGCAAATGAGGAATAATTTGCTCTGTAGAAAAGCCCAAGATTTTTCTACTAGCTAAAAAACTTGTTTTATCAGGGATCTGTTAAATGGCTGAACTGTGTTGGCTGTCGTTAGATCTGTTGACTTCCTGCTCTTCATTGTAGGTAGTGTCTACTACCTATACTACTACTAAACTACCTTAGGTACAGATTTGCACCTAAAACAGAGCAGAAAACAGTAGTAAAGCTGATATAACCAGCACAAAATCTCAATCGTGTACAAAGTGTCACTTAGGAAACTCTTTGATGTTTGTGGAAACAGCATATTAGCTTTATTTGTCTGTTTGTTCCATTTGCATTTCTGTGCTCTTTGCTTCCTGAGGAAATCTTTTTCCATTTAATTGGCCACAAAAGCTGATATATACTTGTTAACAGGTTTAATTTGCAATGCTGTGCCAAAGGTTCTTTGCAAGCCTTTGTCTGCAGTGTGGGAAGAGAGGACAGGTTCGTGTTGTTCCTACCAAGCCCATAGTAGGAATGGCTATTGCTGCTTTTGTGCCACTGTTTCCTGTTGCTGTTGGATTCAACATTCTTTGCTCTTAATAAAGTGTTTAAAAATCTCCTGTCTCACCTGCCTTGCCACCTCACATACCTGCAGAGGTGAGGGGAACACCACTTCCAGGTGTTGCTAAACATGTGACTTTCAAATCTTAAAACTTCCATCTGGTGCATACTAGATGTTTATACTATTTAATATTACCAAAATTTGAGGTATAATCTTATGAAAACCAATGCTGTCAATATTTTCTATAATTTTAAGTACACTGAAGATTACGGTCATCTATTGCCTTCATTAATTTTTAGAACCGTGTTCAAAATAAGGGTGAAATATCATAAGATTAATTTCTGTTGTACACAAATATAATAGAAATGTTCTAATTTGCAGTTAATTTGCAGACTTTACTTTGTGTATGAACTTTCTATTCTAAATCATACCATGTTTGCAGTGTGATTTTTCATGCAAATTAACTTTTGACAGTCCACATGTCCCATTAAAAGGTTCTTCTTCTCTTCTTTTTTATATAGATAGGTTGTTTACCAGTATTTTGCAAACAATAGGGGGGAAAAAATCATTCCATCCATTGGGAAGGATTAGGGAAGGTAAAGAATAACATTGACAGGAAAAAAAAAAAAAAAAAAAAAAAAAAGTTATGTTCTCTTTTAAAAAAGAACTTAGGATATAAACTCAGTGCTGGACTTCAGTCATCTTGTTGACCCCAAGAATCCAGAACCCCCAAAATAATTGACTGATTTATCAGTATGTGAATATCCATGGGCAAATTTCATATTCCAATAAATTCAGAGTGTTTCAGCCTCAGAAAGCTGTCCCATGTAATTCAAAATATTCTCCCTAATAAAGGATTGACTTTTCAAGAAAACAAAAATTTCTGCTCTCCTAGGCCTGATGTCTAGCAGTGGTTATTCCTGTTGCCAAACACCCATTTCCAAACACATTCCTTACTCTAAATTATTCATCCTACTAAACCAACAGTAGCGTAATCCCAAAGGGTAACTTCCAAATCATCCAGATTTCCAAGTCCTGACAATATGCCACTGGGAATTTACTCACTTTGTCTGTATAGCAGAAGGTGACTGAACTGTCAGAATGAAACCATTTAACAGCAATAATTTGATTGCAAGGAAATTGAGATGGAATTGAGACAGAAGCAATTGCTTTGTGACAATGTCTCCCAGATTTCCTTGTGGACCAGCAGAAGAGCTGCTGTCTGCTGGGAGTCTGGGAATCCCTCAGCATCACCCATCCTGTCTCTGACAGGAGCTGCTGAGGGAGGGAATAATTCTGCACTTTCAGACAACAGAGTAATTGTCTTGGGTTGCAGTGCTAGCTGTAACCAGCAGTGTGTATTCCATCACCATCTGTTGAAACCAGGGTGGGGTGTGGGCGATGTGGGGTATGGGGCAATCCTCTGTTCATGGGCCAGCTGTTAAAAACCAGCTGGGGCAGTTTTCATTATCTCTTCCACAACCCATCCTCCCTCCAGGGAGAGATCTTCTGCTAATGGGCCAGTGAGTGTCACTGCATGACTGATAAACTCATATCATCCCATCGGGAGATGCGCCACCAGGGGGAGGAGACAAGCATTCTTCCTACCTGGATAAAATCCGAGATTTGGAACACCAAGGCAGCCTTTACTCTACTGGATTCCCAGAGGAAGATCAGGCCCATCTATCACCACTGGACTTTCAGAGGAAAACTACACCCTTTCTCCAGGATCACTGCTCCAACAGAGCCACATCTGTCACTGCAGGAGAGCTGCAGCCACCATTTCATGGGACTGCTACCAACACCCTGACCCACAGGGGGTCAGGTTGGATTCTGACTCTGCCAGTGGGTTTGTTTTACTACATTTTTATTTTAGTTCCCCTAATGAAGAACTATTATTCTTATCCCCATACCTTAGCCTGAGAGCCCCTTAATTTCAAAATTACAATAATTTGTAGGGAAGAGGCTTATATTCTCTATTCCAAGGGAGGCTCCTGCCTTCCTTAGCAGACACCTGTTGTTCAAACCAAGGCAGAGATTAAATATCATAATTTTGTCGTCCAGCATAAATTACCAACTTACTGATCAGTTTGGGAGTTTTCCTAGAACTCCTGTGTAATTGCTGCACTAAAGGTTTGCAAAACAGCCCCTTCCAAGTTTAAGAACCGAAGACTGTAGCAGCACCCAGCCCCCTCCACACAGCACTTGTAGATAGATTTGGTATGCACATATAAATCAACATTAACACCTTTCTATATTGTGTAATCCCTGGCATTTTCAGCACAGTAGATACATGGGCTACTTAGACTATATGGTATAAGTTTGGAAGTAATTTAACTCTTTAATTATGCATTTTATGTAGTAGCAAGTTACTAAATTACACGTACGTAATTCACATATAGAGCAGTATATTGCCCTCGTGCCCTCTGCTTTTTAATTCCTATCCTAAAAGCAACATCTGCAAGTAATTTCTTTATAGGCATATCTTCCATGATTTGTTGCAAAATAAAATTTGAGTCTTTCATTTTATCCTTTTAGTTGGTTGCCACCTTTGCATGCTCTTAAAGCAGTATTTCATAGTGATCCACACTACCCACGTTCTTACTGAAATTCCCTGCATTTGGTGCAAATTTCTGCAAGACAGGGGGCTGGATTTTCAGATCTTCACACTATCAGGTAAAGGTCTGTGGTTTAGAGCACAATGTGCTTTTGTGTTTCACCAATTTGCATGGTGAAGAACTTACTCTCCACACTGGATGCCCTGGACTACTTTAAATGAGAAACACTGGTAAGGCTAAGAACTCCAAACAACTGCTTTATTAATTCTATTTCATTTCAAGCTACTGCTGAAAGCTACTCCAAAAGCAGTTTTTATGGGTACTTGCTCAGTTGAGCTGGGTGGATTTATCCCATGTTGGGACACTCTTTCAGAGAAATTCTGGAAAGTTTTTTTTGTGATGTGAAACATCCCCATTGATAATTTTTGGAAAATTGATTTTGGCTCTTAATTGTAAATTATACTTGCTAAGTAGTTTATTTTATTTTTGCAAGAAGATATAACTCAACAAGGACAGGCTTGATTTAAAATAAATTATTTGGAACCATTTAATTTTTATTTTGTTTTAGAATGTTCACGTGTGCACATTTTGCAGATTTAGGGCTTGTTCATAATTAGGAAAAAATAAGAGTTCAAGTACCTATTTCATATAGGGTATTAGTTCCGTGCTTTATATCTGATTTGAATAAATTATACCATGCTGAGTCCAGAGTATTCTGTGCCCCCTCAACCACACAATTTAATAAAACAATCTGAGCCTTATATATTTGTAACATTTTACTGAATATGCTATATATGTAAATTGTATTTTTTAATCAAGAAGAGGAAAACTCATTGGTCATGTTGGACTTGCATCTAGGCTCAATTGTAGCCTTGAGACTGAATTGCTGCTTAATTGAAAAAGCAAAAGTATAATAAATTGCTCATATAAAAACATTTCAGAACCTTCCTATATTTGAAAGGAGAATCACTTGTCTGCTTTATCAGGGAATATAGAGTTTTCTTCCCTACCATTCCTCTGTCACAAATTAATCATGATTTATATGTGAAACTACACACGATGAGTCATTAACAGTGGCAATGCACCCAGTTCTCGATAATATGTACACACAAAACATGAAAAACACATAAATCAGAATGCATTCACAGGCAAACAAATGCACAGTTACAGTCCTTTGTGCATAAGGACACACCAAATGCTCTCCATCTGCAAAAAGATGACCTTCTGCATTACCAAATGAATTGCAAAATCTTTTCTAGCTGCTACCAGTGTGCAGATCATATTCTTAGCACACCCATAAACATCCTAGTTACTGCCAATTTGAGGAATTTAGCTTAGTACTCGTTTCTTTCTCACTGCTATGAGGAGAAAGAAATCCTTCTTATTAGAAGGACAAGCTGTACTGCTGGATTGTGTCCTGACAAATGACCTTACCCAGGCTTTAACTGCTCCAGGAAGAGTATCCTTGAAAGTAAGGGGGTGTTTACAGTTGCTGTTTGAATGGGGAAGCACTGCACCTTTCTCCTGGCCTCTTTGAGTGGTGTGGGTTAAAACTATCTTTTGACATACCCATCCTGTACTTTTCTCTTCTGCTGAGGTTTTCTGCATTTCTGCCTGAAATGTGCTGCTTTTGTTTTACTAAACTCTTCAGTTTTGTAAAAATAGACACCGAGTGTCTTGCTGAAGCAGATCCAAGCAGGACTGCTGATTGTGACATTGTGTTGCTGCATGAAGGGGGAAAAAGGCACTATTGCAACTTTCCATGGAGGAAGGACAAAATCCAGCCTTCTTTATTCATTAGACTCTTTCAGGCTGTGACCGTTCTGTCACAGCTGAGGTGACAGGAGGCCATCCTTCACAGTGATGAACATGTCAGCCTATTCTCTTCTCAGCTGTCACCCCATCATTATGCATATGGCAGAGAGAAGAAAAAAAGGAAAGAAACAGAAAATACGCGATTTGATTGAAACATGGATTTGTGCAGGCATAAGGATCGTGACTCAACAGGTGTGAGCCCTACATTTGAAATAGGGATGAAAATAGGAATCAGACATCACTGGAGTTTGCCCAGCTGCCTTGTATGAGTCGTGTTGGGTGCGAGGGGTTTCTGTTCCTGCAGCTTTCCTGCATGGAATGTGTGCTGCTGATGCCACTCATGATTTAAAGATAAAACTTGATAAGACTGCAGCCCTGTCTTGCAGTGTTAATATTAACAGGTACAGCTCCTGTGCCTAACCCACACAAATTAAAGGAGGAATATCTAGAAGGACTTTATTCAGTAGCTTGCTGCATCTCTGCACCTTTGGAAAACAAAGCTGTGAGTCAGTAAGGATCAGAGGAAGAGAAGAGTTGGTCTCAAAGGAGAAGGAGCTGAATGCAGGGCTCGCAGCAGTAAATGGATGAATTGTAAGAATTTTTTATATAACACACAGCTCAGATAATGCAAATTTTATTTTCCGTGTAAATAAGACAAAGCAGCTACACAAATACCTGATATTAAAATCCCTGTAGTGGTTAGAAATCTGTATTAGTCTCACAATTCACTGTGTACTGCTTTGATTTATGGAGCTCTGTAACTGTACAGCTGTCTGGAGAGAGCAGAGACATCCCGTGCAGATTTCACAGCTGCCTGGTGTCGGGAGAAGTGACATTGAAAGCCATCATTTGAAGTCTAGTTTAGAAGGGAGTTTTGTTGCTGCGAGATGATACATCGAGTATACTGTCATTAAGTTATTTGAAAACATGATGATAATGTGACAGAAAAAATAAATGTGAAAATGTTGACCTGTGTAGAAAAGCAATTCTTGAAGGGAAGTAAATCAAGTGTTATTCTTGTGATGACCACAAGAAAGTGTTTGACAATGTGATATATGAAGAGAAATGATATCTAGAGATGGGATAGAGGAAAGGAAGAACTGGAATGACATTAGAAAATACTTACAATTCTGACTTTCTGCTTTTAGATTAGATTGATTAGGGAAAAACAAAACCAAATCCAAACTCCTAACTCCTGCAATTCTCATATTACATTTAGTCTGTTTAAGATTCAGTAGTGATAAAAAGCTTGCTGGAAAAGCCAAGGACTATATGAGAATTAAAAAAAGAAAAGTGATTCAGCCTGGCCTAAACTGGGTCTCATTTGCTCTACTTATTGCAATTTAGTGGAGTCTAATTTAAGTGTGACTTACTTCAGAGGTGCTGCTCTGATCTAGAGTCAGGAGGGAAATGTGAACTCCCGTATCAGCCCTCAGTACAGAATTTTTGTTGTGCCCCTAAAAAAACCCCATACTCAGTACTTTTTTAACTTACATAATGTATCTCAGTCCCAATTGCTCTATCTATCTATTAACCTACATATGTCCATACTGGGGAAAAAGAGTGCAGATCCGCCACTTGCTATTTCTGTGTGCCCTTGAAACTTCAAATAAATCAGACAGAATAATACCACTCTGATTTCCACTAGCACCACACAGAGCTGGGTTTCACGGGCAAAAAGTAGTGGAGTTCTCATTGCAGTCACTCAATGTAAATGCAATGTGTTTACAAAAGGGATTTTTTAAATTATTTTCAGATTAAAATGTAGCATCAGTGATAATGCACTCCCCTGTAACCACACTCTAGGCACTAACACATCTTTTGAAGTGCAATCAATGCTGTATGCAAAGCTTCTTTTTTTTAAGAAATAGAATGCTGAATATTCTCTATGGCATGCTTTTAAAATCTGCCCACCACTGTTACTAGGCTTTAATAAGAGCAAACATCACACACAAAAAAATGAAAGGTCATTTATGACAAAAATGTAAATAGATGGTATGTCCATAGCAAAAATGTGCCTTGGAGTTAGTTAGGGGAATTCATTTCAGTCTAGCTTTTGTAAGGGTAGAGTAGCTTAAAAGATTTATTTATCAACAAATATTGCTCTTCATAAATTTTTGTGTTATGCTGAAGTTTTCCTCCCCTGTTTTTTGGGGTTTTTTGTTTGGTTGGTTGTTTTTTTTTCCTGCAGCTTCTTTAAGTTGATCCTGCGCAATCCCAGCATAGGGAGAGCTGGCCTAGATGAATATTGGGGTTTGGGGGAGGTTGAGGTTTTTAAATATTTATTTTTTTAATTTTTTTTTTCAGGAGCACATACTTCACTCAGTGAGGCAAAGTGAGCTACATTGGGGGCGTGGGGGGAAGAAAAGTAGAACAGAAAAACTGGGATAAGTTAAAGTGATGCTTAGAGGCTTTGCTAGCAGAGCTGCACCCCTGTAATTGCTGCTGACAAGACTGGGCACTGTAAAGCTGCTCCAGCATGGGAACGAGGGCACAGGAGCTTGCACAGCTTCCCTGGAAAGCTCCAAAACCCAGCCTAAAGGGCCTCCCTGCTGGTCCCAGGTCGCAGAGATTAATGACATGGACTGACAGTTAATAGGACAAAAATAGATTGAGGTGTATTATTTCAGCTTCCAGAATTTCTGGCATTACCTTAAAATTATATATTTCATATAAATGTGCAGTCCTGGAATGGTTTGTGTTGGAAGGACTCTTAAAGCTCATCTTGTTTCAAGCCCCTGCCATGGGCAGGGACCCCTAGACCCAATTGCTTGGAGCTCCATCCAACTGAGGCTCCTCAAAGGCTTGGAAATAGATCTGAGTCTGAGCTGAACAAGAGGTGGAACTAAGAAAAGCATAAATCAAAACCAAGAAAATCCTTAGCTGTCCAAGGATTTACTTTGTGCTGCATTTTCTGTCATTTCCTATCTGCCCCAACAGAGAACTTTGTTTTCTCTGTGCATATTAATGAGAACCTGCAGGGGGACTAATAAAGTACAGGGAATGTTTAGGGGCACAGGTACTGTTACACTTTTAATTAACTGTTTTTCTGCTTTTTTTGGGTCTATTCCAAGACCTGTTTGTTTTGTTTGGGTTTTTGTTGTTTTGGTTTTTGTTTTGTTGGTTTGTTTTTTTTTTTTTTTTTATGGCGCACTTACACCCAGGGCTCATTTTTTACTTATTCTGCCATTCTCTTTAAGTTATAGAGGTGTTTATTTAAAGACAAGTGAGAGGTGCTGGGAGGGGCAGGCATCATGATTGAACTGTGGGCTCCAAACTGAAAAGACTTTTAAAGTTGGGTGTTATTAAGAGCACATTTAATCAGGGAAAGTGACAAACAATTTGTTGTAAGACACATAAATACTAGTGGGAAACTAATTTCAGTGGCATAAAAAACAATCAACACTTGCATATAAAGTAAATGGAAAACAAGTGCCCCTGCACATTATTGCTCCTGCTGTGTATCACAGTTATTTACAACAATTACTTTCTGCTCTTGACCAAACTAGTCCTTTTTACCCACAGAGTAACGTAGGGGCAGAAAACATTCAGAAAATGCAAAAACAGTCACGGGATTTTCCTTTTTTTCCCTTTTTAGTTGGTCATATTTAATAATCATAAACTTCCTTGTTGCTTAAGAGCCTGACCTTCTCCGTTAGCAAAGCTCGCACCTAAAAATCCTGCAAAGTTTCAATTTCTAAATGTCACAAAATATCAAATGGGTGCAGAAGATAAGAAGCAAGTCAATAAATGTTTGTATTCTTCTTTTGATGCTCTTTTATATTTCATTTTCTATGGAAAAAAAATAACCCCAAGTTTAATTTCTGCTCCAAATAGAAGAAAGCAAGAGAGCAGAGCCTAGGGTAGCAGTCAGTTAAAATATTGATTACAGTGCATAGCAATTTGCTGAGAAATAAATAAATAAACTCCAAATGCCTGCAAACTATTTAGGAAAAAGCATACTGTTTCCTATGGTGGGAAGAAGTATAATTAAAAAGCTATCAACAGTCTGGGGTTGTCAAAAATACTTGGTCACCTGAAGCACATTCCTTGTAATTATCTTTTGGGCTTTAAGCTACATCACCATTAACCTCCAAAGAAGAAGGGTTACTATGCTTTCTGGTGTGAGAAATTGTATCATCATGTAAATTAAACCCTGTTAGGTAGTCAAATTGGATTTGGGAAACGATTGAGTATTAAACCTAGTCATGTATATTATCAAATGACACAAAGCATGAAATGCTAAGAGGGAAGGAAACAGAAAATTATTTTTTCCTTCCTTAAAAATGTCAGTATTCTTGTGCAGAAAACTACATTTTTTTTTGGTGGAGATAAAACCAAGAAGCTGTGGTAATATGTATATATATATATATATATATACACACACATACATTTTGATTGCTTTTTAAAAAGTTGTTTGTTTTTCTTGGTTTTTTTCAGACCATAGGAAATGAGACAAGCCAGTGTTAGCTGATATTAATGTAACAGTCCTTGGATCACACATATCTATTACTCAGGATCTCATACCCTGACACGTAATTGCCAGGGTTGATATGCAATGCCTCCTTCTACCCAAATGAATTGAGTTTGCCAAATCTCCTGTTGATACATTCACAGCTGTCGTGGCTGCAAGGAAGGACATTTTCTCCATCTCTGCCTGCAATTATCTGCTTGGTAATAGTAATATGAAACACAGGGGGAAAAAAAATTAGTCAGTTGTTGAAAAGGTAATAATATCATATAGAATATAAAAGGTGGTGTTTAGAAATAAAGGAAATGGAAAAAAAAAACAAACAAACAAAAAAAAAAAAAACCTTGCATTTTCTTTTTACTCTATTTTACTCCATTTTCTTTTACTGCTTACAGCATAGTCAGTTTATGCCTGAGGAATTTGTGGTTTGAATCCAAGGAGAAGAAATACATTTTAAGCATAGTCTCTTTTCTTGTTAGATTTTCTAGCAGTGTTTACAAGATGCAGTATCTCAGTGACCAGCATAAAATAAAGGGTGATTTCACTCTGACCATAGTGCTAGAAATGAACTTGCAAAGACACCGAGCCCATCTTCCTGCAGGTGTTTTAGACAGGGCAACTTAAAGTGCATCATTAAAAGTTCAGATTTCAAAATTGTTAGTGGTGGCAAAGCCATTCCTTGTCCTGTTTCCTGCACCCTCTCTGTTTGTTATCTGCTTGTTGAAATGCTATCAGCTCTCTCAGAAGTTCATACCAAATGTGTGTGTTTCTCAAGCCCAAATGGGGTGATGGGGCCTCAGGGGGTCCCTCAGATCCCTGGCTCTGGGTGGGGAGCAGCCGTGCTCAGCTCTGTGCCCAACAGTGTTTCCAACAAGGAGAAGAAAGGAAAAAAAAACACAAATTTTCACTTGTGCAAAGAACTGGCAGAAAGGAGAAAGCTGAACTTCATTTAATGGCGAGGGAAGAGTAGATAATATATTTTTCTCAGGAACAGGAGGAGTGAAACTCAGACCTTTGCAAATTGCTAACACCCTGTTCCATCATTAAGGAGCACACGCTTCTTTGTAGTTGCTAAATATAAAAATAATTTGCTGGCAATCTCCAAAGCTGAGAGTTTAAATTTACTTTTTCTTTTATTATTTTGAAGAGAACTTTTTTTTTTTTTTTAACATTTTTCTGCCAAATTGCCACATGTTGACAATGGTCTGTATCCAGCATTTCGAGTCTTTTCGCTTTCAACTCGTGGAAAGTGGATAATTGAAGTGGTGTGCACAACAAAGGAGAACATCCATTGGTTCCGTATAAACCTTTTAAAAGCCTCGGAACGAAAAGTAAGGCAGGCTAATATGAATTGCAAAAGGACACAATTAATTTGTACATGAAAGAAGATTTTTAGTATGCCATTACCCTCTGTAATAGCCAAAAAATAAAAAGGCAATCATGGATAACCTTGCCAAAAGTATGACGAACTACTTGTCATGAAGAAGTTTTGTATTTTAAGCATAATGTTTGTATTAAAATTACTTTGTTAACTCTTACTTGCTTCCAACAAAATAATGTTTTAAAAATGTTTTTGAAAAGCATATGAACATTTCAGAGTAATAATGAAAAATCGACAGTATCCACTGATGCAAGTGGAAGTGTTGTTGCTATTTGGAAGAGTTTTGAATTTTCAGCACAGCAGTTCTGTCTCATTTCCTCTGTGTCCTTGTGTCTTTCCATATAACTTATTAAGGGAAGCATCAGTTTTAAAAAAGTCATGAGGAAGTTATGAACCTCTATTCTGTGTCCCATATCTTTAAGAAACTGATTTTTCCCATTTTATTTAAAAAAATAAAAAAAAATCTCTTCTCATTTTTTCCCTTTTCTTCTCCCTAAGTTAGTTAATCTTTTTCAGCATATATTATCTGCATATTATATAGCATATAGGCTTTTTTTAGAAAAAAAAAAAAAAAAAAAAGTAAATTCTAAGAATTTATTAAGTGGTTTTATTTCTAGCTATAGCTAGCCAAGGTCATAAACTGTTCCTGAAGAGTCCTGCTAACAATGAAAGTTAAATTACGCTACAGGTATTAAAAAGACAAGATTGGGTGACTGATAAATTATTTTCTGCATACCATGAAAAGATAATGAGTCATGGGATTTCAGTAGCTTGATTTAATCAATAAGTCTGTAATTCCTAATCAATCATAGCTTACTTTTATCCGTCATTACAAGAGTGCAATAATTGTTAGTCCTCTATGAGAGTATCTGACAGCATTAAATAATTTATAGAATAATATAGGCACTCATATGAAACAACAAGGAGCTGGTGTCTTGTCAGTGATGGTGAGAAACCATAATTTATGTTAATAAAACTTAAAATATTGCAGTAGCCTGAAGAGACCCCTGAATCTTATATCAGTAATGAGGACTGCAAACTGTATCTGCTGGAAATAAGGTGGGAAATACTTGCTGGAAAAATGTATTTCTCAAATATCTCATCGTTTACAATGTTTAGTATGTATTTATTTGGGAAAAAAAGAAATCATTATGGCAATTTATGGAGCAATAAACTGCAGTATGGGTGAATTTTATAAACCTTCCTTGTGTGCCCACTACAGAAGAGCCTTATCGATTATCAGTCTGATTTTTTTCATCAGTGCTGCTCATTTGTAACTCCATTCATATTCATTTGGTAGCAGGAGAAGGGACAGTTTCTCAGTGCCTGTGGCAATCGAGACAATTTATCTCCAGACAGAAATCTCCTCTCAGAGTCACAGTGCTCCAGTGGCAGCAGCTCGATACCTGCTCTGCAAAATCCTGTCTCATCTCCATACAGCTCATCTCCATCCAGTTCCCTTCCTGCTATTTACTCACCTTCACCCTCTTCACATCCAAGGTTTTGATTCTCCTTTTGATATCTGATGAATTATACAAATGAGGTCTTCAAGGGGTCCAGTTGGATCTCTTTGACCAGGGCAGGTTTATGATTGCCTTTGCATTCACTGGCATATTCTGCTCTACACATACATATATTTGGATTAATCATATGAATTATGTTCTGGGTTTTCTCCTTTCTCTCTTCTTCTTTGATGCTGTAAATCAGTAGAAATCAGGACTGATGAGACCCTTGCAGTCAGCAGATGCTGTGTGGCAGAGAATCTGTTTTCCACCATTGCATCCATTTTTTTCTTCCTCCTTTGTGATCCTTCTTTGCCATTTCTGACAAATTTCTCCACTCCACTGTGCTTTATTTCTCTCATTTTTCCTTCCTCCTCTGGATGGATGCTGCCTTCCTCAGCCTCTCATATTTTCTCCAGTTGTGAACTGCTCAAGGCTGTGCTCAGCCCCGGGCAGTATTTCTTTTATCCTGCCCTTTGCTGTGGTCTGTTGCTATTGCAGCCATGGCAAAGCTTTGCAGTAAATCCCATTTTCTACCTCTTTTCCAGCTATGGAAAATACTCCTCTTGGTGAACCAGCCATTTCAATTAATGACAATTTCAGCCCTGTTTAGGATTTCCCCCACAGGTTTGCACTCTCTAGTCCCAGGGTGGGATTGAACACAGGGGCAAAGCTCTGCAACCTGATCTAAGGGGAAGTCAGCCCTGGGAAGGGCAGGGGGTTGGACCTCCTGAGGTCCTTATAACCTAAATTATTGTCTGGTTCCAAATATAGCCTTCTTCCCAAGGTATTCTTTAAAGAGATGTGTAAGACTCCCTAAGGATGTGCGAAGCATCTCCTCTTCTTTCCCATCTGGATTTCTGCCTGTTTCATTTTGCCTCCCAAGGAATCCACACTTACATGCACAGCTGGGGTATTAGGCTTCTTTCCAAAAGAGTTAAAGAAATATCAAGATCCAATTAGTCTGAAAGGTCTTGATTTTTTCCCTGCTTTATGTTCTGAGATAGAGAAAATTAATAATGACTGCTCCCATGTAGAAAAAGGTAAATTAAATACAAAATATTAATATAATAATAATAGTAACAAAAAGTTGGATTTTACTTGAATGATCCCTTCCAGGCCTCTAAAATTTTCTTGGCTGATTTATTTAGGTGCACGTTTTACACTCTCAAGTTTTGAGAGGATATGTGCAAAGGCAAAGAGTCAGACTCACCCTGGCTTGATTTGATCAGATTCGAGGAATTTGCACCAGGGATCAATTTGGCCCAGGAAGTTGGTAATCATGTACCACAGATGTTACAGTATTTGAAGGCAATGGTCCATTATAGCAGAAGGAACAATATTATATCCCAGAGGACCTATCAAGTGAATGAGATGTTGAGAGGCTTTTTACACAAACATTGATTCAGTACTGGTTGCAAGATCCAAATGTGCCCGAGAAAATGAAAGACTTTACTGGATCTTAACGTTGGTGTCTCTTTTAGAGCTACCAGAGGGCATTTTAATACCATCCCCTAACTGCCTGTGTAGAAAGGCACAGTGGCCTTTGAACTTTGAACTGTGGCCAGTTCAATATTCAAATGGTACTTCTATTTCTTTGCCAGTATTCTTACAAATATGGAATGTCCTCCTACATAGCTCAAAATCTTGGAATATTTTTGTCTTAATAAAAATGCTTAATTTAAGTTCTTAATATTTTCAAATATCTATTTTTAAGTCAATGACTGTTAAAATCTATGCACATTTATGTATTTTGAAAACCAATCACATAGTTTATCATTGGAGTCCAGAGGTCAGAGACATTAGAAATAGAACAATTGTGGTTTGTACTCTGTGATTAAATATCAGAAGCATTAATCAGCCTCAGCGTTACAGTCATAACATTAGAGTAAAAATGACAGTTACTCTTGTAAAAGGCTAATGAGGTTGCGTGTGTATAAAGCTCTTCTGTAATTTCATACTGGATACAGACCTGCACAGACTGATTCATTCCACCTACTCAAAAAAGAGGAGACTTCCCAAACCTTTCTTTTTCCTCAAGCGCTGAGTCCTTTGTTATAATCCAGACAAACTCTGAATCACTGGTGGCTCCTTCCCAGCAAACCAGCTGGTTAAAGCAGGCATCTCAGTGGCTCTGACCTTTTGGGTTTCCTTCACTGGGCAAGTTCTAAGAGAGAAAGATGATGAACCTCTAAATGAGCTTTTATTTTCTTGCTAATTCTTTAACTGACACTGGAAGGAACTTTCTGGGTAGTTTGAAGGATTTGGTAAAGCCCATTTAACTTCTGGTGACTGCATAACAAGGTGTTTTATATCCTGACAAAATGTCATATTCACTTTCTCCTTTCTTAGCAGTTTGAGTTTTTTCCCCTTATTTGTTTTTTCAGCAGAGCTTCTGAAAGGTCACGTGAGTCTCAAATTCTGTCTTGGCAGCAGCTATGGACTTCTCTACTGCTTCTGGTTTTCTATGCATGTGTTTTATTTAGATTAAAAGGCAAAGTACATTCATTCAAGGCTTAGGCAGTTTAGCATAATTAATTGCACAATACAAATAATTTAATGAAGTTTAAACTTTGCTAAATTAAAGTCCTCAGAAAGTGCATTTGCCGTTTTCATAATGCCAGACATACTCTCTCTGTCTTCACTGGAGATTATTCTTTCAGCATAGTCAGTGCAAGGAAGTGGCAGAGAATATAAACAGCTCCAAAAAACCCAAACCCTGGTGAGGGCCCCTTGCATGTGTAAGAAGGGGTCAAGTGCTCTTCCCGTAAGACAAGTGATCCCCTACAGTGTTGGATGGACATCGTTTTGAAGAGGCTGAAATGATTCATGTCACTCTCTGCCTCTTTACTGCTCTCCTGGACAGATTGCCCTTGCCCCAAATAACTGTGTAGATTGTATTGTGTTGTGTTTGACATGTCTGTCCTACAGAAAATGCATTGAACCTGACGGTCAGCCCCATGTGCTCTCCAGACAATTATGATTTCTTCATCACTCTTCCCATGATTATATGCCTTTTAGTGACTTAAAAATAAAGTCTTCATCAAGTTGGCAATCCCTCGGGCTCACGGGTCTCCCAGCACCCCAACCATTTAATCTAATTTATTATGAAGATAGAAATGAAGTGCTGCTGCACTGGGGAGAGGGAGCAAAGTGCTGTGAGGTCTCAGAGACCCAATCTCCACCCAGAGGGACCACAGGGTGTCCTCTGAGAGTTTTGTCCTTAAACCTGCTCGGTGACTGTTTTCACCTCCATAATGCAGTCACCGCTAGTTATGCCTAGCACTGCATATTTCTGCTACTCAAGAAAAAGGTTAAGAATGAAAATATCTGCCAACTAAGGTCTTTTCAACTGTTTTTCCAAGATTGAGTCCAGCCGACACATTTTGTATTGACAGCTGGCAGAATGTTCACAGAAATGACATCTGCCCATTAAAAATATCCCTCTTACTTTTCCTTATCCCTAGGGATTTCAAGACTGCAAATCATTTTCATGAGAGACGTAACCTTAGATCAAGTTATGTAAAAATACATCACTTCCATCAAGTGAAATAATCGCAGAATGATACAGGAATATAAAAACAACTGCCTTCCCATGTGGCATGCACAGGAATTTTTTTAAGTTTTCCTCTCGATGCCTACGATTGTTATTTTGTATTGTGATTGCACCTGATTATACCTGTAATTGTATATAGCAATCTAGACTTTAAAATCCTGACAAGGCTGCTCTGGGTTCCACTGCATACATAAATCCATCACAGCAGATGAGATAGATTTTAAATTGATGGTACCACACCAAGCATTGAAATAAAAGCAGTAGTTGCACTTATCCTTGTAGACTAATAGCTGCAAATGATTTTATGAATCATTAGTTCAGATCCTATAGTCCTACCCGTTTGAAACTATTTCTAGATTAATGCCTTTTTGTCTGTGAGATGATATTAATAGGCAACTGAAAAGCATGCAGTTTCTAGTGCTGTGTCACAGCAACATTTTAGTGATGGAAGGCAGTTTGTAGTATTGGAATAAGTGATGGATTGCTGAGATTTGGATAACTGGCAGTTTTTTCAGAAGATTGTCTCCTGAGAGTTAGTGTCCAGTGAGAAAATATGAATTCTGAGCATAGATTGCCTGCTGCTGAGTAGTTCTGTTTGGATGATAATTGTTCTGCTCTCCTGAGACCCCACCTGCAGTGCTGTGTCCAGCTCTAGGGTCGTCAGTATAAGAAGGATGTGGAGCTGCTGGAATGAATCCAGAGAAGGCCATGGAGATGCTCCAAGGGCTGGAGCTCCTCTGCTCTGGAGCCAGGCTGGGGAAGTTGGGCTTGTTCAAGAGAAGAGAAGGCTCCAGGGAGATCTCAGATCCCCTTCCAGTGCTTGAAGAGGCTCCAGGAGAGCTGGAGAGAGATTTTAGACCAGATCAAGGAGTTAGAGGACAAGAGGGAATGGATTTAAAATGACAGACATCAGGTTTAGATCAGATACTGTGAAAAAATTCTTCCCTGTGAGGTGGTGAGGCACTGGCACAGGTTTCCCAGAGAAGCTGCAGCTTCCCCTGGAAGTGTGTAAGGTTGGATGGGCTTGGAACCCCCTGGTCTAGTGGAAGGTGTCTCTACCCATGGCAGAGGGGCTGGAATAAGATGATCCATAAGGTCCTTCCCAACTCACCAGTCTGTGAATCTGTCATTCTATGCACAGGGCTCTCTGTAAGCTTAATAATCATACAAAAGCTTCAAATACAGCTCTGTAAGAGTAATTTATAATTATGTAGAACGAGAAAAACTATTTAGGTGGTTATTTTAAAGTAAATGATTCTCAACCACTACCTTTCAGCTTATTAAGTATTTAATATTAATGAAACTAAAAAGACGCAATAAAATTGTGTGAAGAAATAAAACCTGATGTGTGTGTTCCTATTCAGGCATGTAGAATAACACTCATATTTTCCACCTTCCTGTTATCCTTCCTAGGGAATTTGGGGTCTCTGTTCTCCACTAAGTGCACAGAGCCAGGGAGATGAGGCTCTTCCCTGTTCATATTTAGACAGTGATGGTATGATGTCACGTCTTAACATGATGGCAGGAAAAAAATCTATGGATCTGTTGTTACTTAATTAACTCTCTTTATCGTGCTGCTGAATCCAGGAGGATCAGAGGTTAGTAATAACAATGTGATATAAGGACCTGCAGTGCTGGAGGGCTAGTACTTGAAAGGGATGTGCTTTCTGTAATGATAAGGTCTTGGAAAATGTTGCAGTTTTAATGTTGTTACTGTTGCATTTAGTTTGCTTCTCTTTCTATACAGGAGTAGTAAATGATGTTGGATTTATTTTCTTTCCTGTCCCACATATGACTGACATTCATTTATACCTCATTTGAAACAAAAGTTAAAAGCAAAACTTTTTTTTTTTTTTCTCTCCTACTCTATTCTGAATTTCTCAGCTACAGTGCTAAGAATAATAGAAGTCTGTGTATTTTCCAGTCATCTGTAAATAAATGCATGCTTACATTTTAGACTCCCTATAATCTTACCATATATTAATAGGTGCAACAAGCAGATTCTGCTATCGATGTGCTAACACTTCTTAGGTAGATGGGCAATTTTATATTTAGATACTGCCACTAGACTCATTCTTCAGTCTGTGAGCTGCAGTCCTTGAGCACACGCGGGCTGACATTGACGTCTGCCAAACGCGTCGCGCAGGGTACGGGAGAGTTATCTCCATCATTATGTGCCTCCGTGCTCCTTAAATAAGGTGAAGGAATAAAGGAGGAGAAAAAGGCAAGAACAAGGTTTCCAGAGGATGGCTGTGCAAACCTGGGAAGACGGATGGGTGTTGCAGCCAGCACACACTTGCATAGGAGGCTCCTTCAGCCCAATGTGACCCACATTACTGTCGGAAGAGAGAGCGACACAAAGTCAGTGTCACTCTCCCCCTTCCTAAATTTCTTCTTTTTGTTGTTTTTTCTCCATTCAGGTTTAATTACAGAGGGATCACATAAATTAGAGTAACCCATCAATTTCAGCCGTGGTGCCAGAATTTCTACCAGCTGAGGAAGAGTCCTTGAACCCTTCCGGAGGTTCGCAGGGGGTATCGTGTACCTGAGTCAGCCTCCTCTGTCTGTTTGCCCTAATCAATTCCTGAATGCTGTGCTCAAACATACCATGGTATTCATCAATTACCCTCTCCAAATAAGCACAAAAAATTCCAGGAAGGTTTTTCTGTCGTTACTGATGTTCATAATGTAGTGAGATTGATGGATTGCACTAAAATCCTTGCTGTGGTAATGGTGAGCTTTGAAACACGCTGGAAGAGAAAACAGGTTTAGTGCAGGGGTATGCAAGAATATTTAAAGATGTTGCGGTGAAACATGCTGGGTTTGGAAGGGATGAGGGAATATTAGGAAAAAACATATGTTTGAACAAATGTGTAAATCATGAGATCAAAACCTGTACTGAGCTTGCTAAAAAAAAGAAAAAAGGCATCTTTGCAAAAGCATCTTTTTTAATTCAATTTTTGTATTTTGTAATTAAAAAAAAAAAAAAAAAAAAAAGGACTGTATTGTGGGCAGTTTTTGGAAAAACCTTAGTGGTGTCTGGCACACAAAAGCCTTTACAGGTGGTAGTTTAAGGGCTTGTCAGTAAATTTAAAACATGGAATTGCTTAGAAGCACTTAGAGTGAACGTGCAAACATCTTTGTAGATGAAAAAATAATTTTCATCTATAATTTGTATCCAAAAATTAGAGAGGAACAAAGCACAGGATCAGACTAAACGAGCTCTTAGATCATAAAATCTGTTGTTGGCAAATGTAGCATTGGCTGCTGTTATTCAGCTCCATGTATTAATTAACGTGTGTGAAAAATGTGCATGTGACCATAAAAAAAATAACAACCTATATTTGTTCCACAAATGGCCAAAGCAGAACTGTCCAGTCTGCTTTTATTTATCACTAAAAGCAAGAAAATTCTTACGCAGTAGAGGAAAATGTGTCTTTGCAGAGATAGAAAGTTGACTTACTAAATCCCAGGAAACATGACTTCCAAAACTAACCTGCCACTTTCATGCCAGAAACAGCATTTCACCTTGAAAACTATTTCTTGATCTTGAGCATTTGATACTCACAGCAGCTGTCTTGTGCGGTCAAGAAAATCAGACTCTCAGGGACTTCCATGTAAAGGGTCACACAAGGCTTTCAAGTCTGTTTTAGACAAATCTGAACAATCACAGCAAATCAAACTCCTGAATCCTCTACTGTAAACTTTAATTTCTACCTCCAAGATCCTCTCTGTTCAATCTATTTTTTAATTTTTTTTTTTTTTCTAGAAATGTATCAAGCTTCCTATCAAATCAGGTTGTTTATATCACCTTCTTTGAGAAGTCTGCAAATTGTCAGAAATCTCCTAAATACCAGTCTAAATTTATTCATGAACAATTTATAGCCCCTCAGTCTTGTATGAGTATCAGCCTTCGACTTTAAATAATTTCTCTCTCTCCCTGCTGTATACTTTCAAATATACCTATAAAGAGTAATTGCATCCCCTCTCAGACTTCATTTTGCTAGCTAAACAGACTAAGCTCTTTTTAATTTCCTCCTCCTTAATCATCCTACCAGGACTTGGCTGTACTTTTGCAAACCAAGGTATGTGGAATGGTTCATGTTGCATCTTGCTAATGCTTTCTGTGGCAGTCTAGTCTGCTCAAAACTTACCTTCAGGAATTATCTGTTACTAGATTTTGCAAATAAGAGAAAGTACTCGCAACTTAATTTTAAAAAAAAACTTATTTCTTTTTGGAGTCCTGAATATCCGTTTGATGGCAATGCCTGTTACTGCCTAATTGCTTGGGCTGGACTTGAGCCTTTGCAGTCAAACGGGCAAATGCTTCCTGAGTTCTCTAACTAGCTTTATTGCTCTCTGTTCCAAAAAGAGGCATCTTCATTGCAGGGATGCAATTTTTAGGTTGAATCGTGACTGGTCTAAAGCCATCCTAAGCAGGCTTAGAGTTGCTATAAACAGAAAAACAGCTCCTGTGCTGTCCTTCTTAATTTCATCAGCCGTGGCACAGGACAAGTTCTTCAGCCTGTGATAAGATCCATACACTTACAGTTTCACCTCCTTGTTGCTCATTTTGCATCTATTGCTCCTTTTGATACCTCACCTGGTTCATCAAATTAATTTAAATACTATTTTTCACTAATCGGGTGATTAGACAGAATTCACTGCAGTCCTGCTTTTGCCCTCTGGGATTTTCACCCAGTGCAAGAAAACATATACATTGTTCCAGATTGCATAAATATTTGTGAACAAGTATTAAAATCTCAGATGTCAAGTACAGCACAAAAAAAGGCACTGATAAATCTCCTACCTTGCCCTCATTTGGTGCTGATGAGGTGACCTGCCAGCCAGCTCGACGGCCCTTCGGTGATCTTATCATTTTCTGTCAGCTCCTGAAAGAGCAAATGGATAAGGGGTGAGTCTGTCTGGCAGCAGTGAGGACTCTGCTCCAGGTCTGCCTGCCATGACCTGCCCAACCCCTCCATCACCGCAGCTGCACATTTGGTAAATTACAGTTATCTGGACCCTGGCAGGGGCGAGGGACCTTG
This sequence comes from Certhia americana, assembly GCA_018697195.1. Lineage (NCBI taxonomy): Eukaryota > Metazoa > Chordata > Aves > Passeriformes > Certhiidae > Certhia > Certhia americana. The sequence goes on from CM031863.1 coordinate 3,611,521, forward strand.
GTTATTAAGAATTAGGAAGAGCATAGAAATAGTGCAGGCAGTCAGTGGGAGAGCTGAGATGATAACTCACGGTCTCTTCACCTGGACCCCGGTGCTCTTTGTGCTGAAGTCAAGCTTATCGTGGCCAGTGGCTCTTGGAGCAAATACGGGGAATTTTATCAGTTTCTGCAGGTGCACATTGCAGGGGTGTGATTCTGATTCTGCCCAAAATTCATGATACTGCCCAAGACAAGGCAGGTCTCTATACAAAAATGTTTTCAGACTTCCAGCGCTGTGCTTTAACCTCTGGCTGTGCATCTTCTCAGAGCTCCGTTCTAGCTGAGAGGAGGGTTCGAAGGAGTGACTCTGGCATGAACAGAGGGTGTTGGATCCTCCTCTGGAGCAGGTCAGTCTTGGTGGCAGGGAGGTGTCATGGACTGCCTGCCCCTGTGTGCTGGGCTAGGGGACACCTGGGAACATGGGACACTGGCTGTGTACAACCACAAAGTCACCCACAAGCCAGTCATAGTTGGTAACTGAGTACAAGTACAGAATTACTGAGATTCTTCTTTTTCTCTGTTAGAGATGGACACTAAGTGAATCTCTCCTTTGTGTTCACACCCTTAGAGATAGAAAAGGTGCATTAATTTATATCTGTGTTTTCAAAACTGAATGCTGCTTTGTCAGAAATAAACTACTGCTTAGCATTTCAGACTGAGCCAATGCATGCCAATTACTATCAACACAGTTCTGTATCAGTGAGAGGCTGCAGGAGATTGTCCTGACCTGTCAGCTGCTGGGAGCAGAGGCATTTTCAACATCAAGCCAGGGTTCCCTCTGCCTGGTTTGGGTGTCACCATTATGGCAAGTGGTCACTTCCCTGCCATCCCATATCCTCTCTGCCATGCCCAGAGCCAGTGGAAGGATGCTCACTAATTTTCAGCATGCATCAGCTCTTGTCTTAAATGGTCTGAAAGCAGCCACTTAAATGTAATTTTTTGTTTGTAGGATGTGTTATGAAGAAATTGGAGCCACTCTTGATTAGAAAATTCCTCCCTTGTTCAAAATTCATTAGCTGAATAGAAGATACAAGTGGAGGTGCTTTCTATAGCAGTGGATTTCTGTTTTGATGAAGTTAATTGTGCAGTACATGCCTCAAAAATCCCCAAACCAGACATTTAAGAAGTGTGAATTTTTTGATACAAGAAAATCAAACTAGCTGGGGAATGCACACCTTGGTGGAATCACACCTGAAAAGAGCTGGTGATTTTTAAGATTTTTAAGACAGGAAATAATATATCCTCTGCCATCTGATACCTACAACAAAGCAATTCTGCATTTGGGATGTGCCTCATGCTTTTAATATTGTGCTGCTGGGAAGGCTGTGGATGCCTGTGCATGCCACTATGATATTCCTGCTTCTCATCAAACTGCGCTTCTTTTCCAAGGTTTGTGAAGGATTGCAGGAAAACCTTCTTTTCCAAAATATGCAAAAAACTTGATATTTGAAGACATTTGACACCATCCCATTTACTATAAATACAGATTAGAAGGTGTTTTGAAACATGCAGGGCAGTAGGTGTTGGTTAAGCAAAGAAAGTTACAGAGTTCCCTGTAAATACATATCTGAAGGTGAGATACGTCAGAGATGGAAATCAGCATGGTTCACTTGATGGATGGCTCTGTTTTCTCCTGTGTCCCTGACATTTTGATGTGTGCAGGATAAGAGAATGGCTATTATAGGTAAAGATGATGTCATTTATTTAAACACCAGCAAAATATGGATTCCTCCCCCCCCATACAGATCATAACTGCAGTCCCTGGAATCACCTCCCCAGAGACACACATGGATGATTGTGTGTTTTATACATCTGAAGGCTGCTTTGTGGAACTACAATTGGAAAAAATCTACAGAAAAGTATCTGTACATTAAGTGCCAAAGCCTTCAGGCTGAAAGCAGCCCCTGGAAATATGTTTTTGAAAGCCCATATTGACAGACTGAGTTCTAAGCATGGTTACACTGATTATATGGCACTGTAGTCTCCTCTGGACTAAAATATGCTGCTATTAGATGGATTTTTGGTCAGGTGTTATGTGAGTCTCAAAGAAAGACAACCAATATACTACAGCAGTTAGGCTTTCTTTTCTATTATTAGTGGTAACTTTCTCCTGAACACTGAGTGTATTTTCCACTGAAAAACTCCTGGATAAAAGACATCAGATAGCAGGGGATGGTGTTCCTGGAAGAGACATTGACAGCAGAGGGAAACAGGGTCCTGAAATACCAACTATTCATCTTTGAGGGGTTCTCTTACTCCCCACTGCACTGTCATTCTCTTTCTTTTGCCACCTCCTGTGTCTTTAGTTGTATATCATTGCCCTTAAGTCTTACTCAGTTTTTCTTAAAGATATTCTCAGCTTTTACCTTGGCTGCTCGGTACACCTGTGGCCACAATTAAAGATTCACACTCATGTTTTTAGCTCTCACTTGCCTCTGGCGGGGTATTTGCAGCATCTTGAATAACAAATGTGCATTTGCATGCTGTAGATGCTAACAGTGGCAGTGATCATCATCATTTCACTGTTGTGGTGTGCAGCTTTTAACCTTTTGTTATACCCATCTGTTGGCTGCGCCTCACCTTATGCTGTGGTTGTGAAATGGTTGTTGTGGGGATCATCTGCCTAGGATGGCTGTTTGTACAGCACTTTTAGCCTGCTCCAGTCCTAAACCCAAACCAGAGCCTTTAATTGTTTCTGCAGTGCAAATATATTGACAAGGTCAGGCCAGATGTTACGAAAATTAAAGCCATCCTCTGTCTGTCTCCCTTGATGCCAATGTCCTTCACTTACAGAGAGAAATTCTGTTCTTTTTTTCTGTTTTTCTGTGCTGCTAATTGGAAAAAAAAAAATTCTTCCCTGTGAGAGTGGTGTGGCCCTGGCTCAGGTGCCTCAGGCTGCCCCATCCCTGGAAATGTTCATGGGCAGGCTGGATGGGGCTTGGAACACCTTGGGATAGTGGAAGGTGTCCTTGCAAAGGGACACGGATTGGAACTAGATGATCTTTAAGGTCGCCTCCAACCCAAACTATTCCATGATTCTTCCTATCTCCAGTGCTACAGCTCTGTGGACTTTTAACAACTTCTCTCCTATTTAGATTATAGTTTATTTCTGGTGCTCTATACTGCGAGGATGTCTCCAGGGAGCCAGGGAGGACAGCTGAGATGTAGACCATGTTTTCCACATGGTTCAGAAGATTCCTTGGGTCCTCGTCCTTCAACACTTTTGGCAAGCCCTATGGAGATACCATGGATAGGCAGAGTTGTGGTGATGGATAATCCTCATGGGTAAAGGATTCCTTTCCCTTCGTGCACCTGTGAGTGCATAGCAACTGTTTTCCCCTGGGTTTTGAAGCATCCTTTGCAGGCTACCATATTTACAAAGGTTAGGTGGAATGGCTGGTGAATTTAAAACAGAGCATTGTCTCTTGTAATTTCTTTATGCTTTTTATGAGCCTTCATCTCCTTCAGTTCATATTAGGGAGGTAAAACAGTAGTGAAAGTTGAGATACACAGAAAGGATTTGAGAAAAGCTAGTCTTCTATGAAGTAGAATCTCAACTGTAAGGAAAAAAAACTACTCACTAATAAATTACATTCCAAAATGTGTCTTCACATAAAGCACGAAGTCTGATTTACATAAAAACATGTCTGGGAGCTCTTAAGTTCTCATTGTTCTGCCACAAGCCAAAATCTCTTGCGGAAAGACAAATGAGAAGTGTCCCCAGTTGCAATCTTATGTAGAAAACTTATGGTCTTCCAGTGTCCTCTGTTGAAATGGAATTTCTTTCCTGAGCTGAGGCTGTTGATGTGCCAGTGCAGAGGAAGCTTGGGAATATTGGAGTTTTGGAATGGTGTACGCTTCCCTCCAGTACTGCAGCAAATCCCGTGCACCTTTTGACATGTGTGGACACTGACAGGGACCACACATGCAGGTTTGAGACTTCAGAATAAAGACCAGGATTTTTTTTTTTTTTTTCCCTGGAGGAATATCACAGACAGCAACACTAAGCAATGATGCCAGCTAATGCCAATCATGATTAGGGTTTGTAGGAGAACACCCATTATGGGATTGATCACGCTTCTCCTCCGTGCCGTGAGAGACTCAGCTGTCTCACACTTGCTGTGTTCTCACTCAGGGTGTGCCCGTGGTGAGAGCCCTGTGCCAGGACTGTGCACATGGGTGAGCTCTGGGGGAGCTCATCAGGACAGCAGATTTTTGGGAAAGTGCTGGTTCTGAGGATCTGCAGGCAGTGCTGCTGAAGGGCAAGCCAGCACACGGCAGGGTGGATGTGGGGAAAGGTCATCATGTCCCACTTTCAGAGGGGCTCAGGGGCTCTGTGTTGAGCAGGATTTCTCCCCATGGACTCTGCTATCTGTAAATAGCACCAATTCCCACAAATCTCTGCTCCAGGTTTCCATTAAGTCTGTATTTGTTGATTAGGCTCTTTCACTAGAAAAGAGCAGTTACAGAAATACTGTGAACCCATAAGGTGTGTTACTTATGGAAAGATAAAGAAAAGAACAAAATGAAATTACTTATTTTATTTTTCTTCATGATTGTGCTTTCTGAGAGCTAAAATGCTTTCCAAAAGAGCTGTGAAATTCAGATGAAACATGAAATGAATTAGTATTCAGCCTTAGTATCCGTGATTCCTTAATCCTTCCTTAGCCTAACATCTCCCCAAAACAGTCTTATAAGAAAAGCAGACCAGGAAAAAAGGAGCATATAGCAGCAACTTACAGGTTTTCTCAAAAGTTAATTAATTGCAATTAATTGTGAAATGCCGTAGCATTGAACAGTAGCTTTGAATTTGATAATGAAAGCCAAAAAAACCCCAAAACAAAACCAAACCAAACCTCAAAACAAAACAAACATCCCCCAAAAAACAAACAAAAACAAAAACAAAAACACCCAAAAAACAAACTCAACAACAAGAAGAAAAAAAAAAAAAAAAAAAAAGAAAAAACACAACAAAAAAACACTTATATGGAACAATCCTGGGTTTTCAGATGTGGGTTTTTTCTTCCCCTTTGAGTGGGTGCAGTTTGCAAACTTAGACAATTTACAAATATGATTTTAGTTGGGAATTAATTTAGGGTGGTGTGGTGGAAAGAGAAAAAAAAATGTTTTCATTAGGAAAGTAGAGACCAGCAGTTCTGTACAGGATGAAGTGAGCAAGACCATACCACTGCACTTCACACACTTCACAGAAGGTGACTTCAAATGAGATTGGTCCCTGATTTTCTATTTAGATTAAAATAGATACCAAATCAGTAGTGAAAAGAATGGAAGACTCTTTTATTTTTTCCTTCAGGTGCTCTTGAAGAGACTGCTCAGAAATGACCTGTCTGGTTCAGCTGGTTTCTCAGAGGGGTCTGTGTCATGGGGTACAGGAACAGGAATGAGACAGTCACTGGGAAGGACTGGGAGCACTTCTTCCATGTCCTTCTCTCTCCAGTGTTGCAGTTTTTGTGGGTTTTTTTTAATATTTAATAATTTAATTGTTAATGGCTTATTCCCATAGCCCCTCTTGTTTTCCCCAAATCTGTGTATCCCTAATTTGGTCTTCTCTCCGGAACTGCCCTTCATTGTATTCCCCACCCTTTCTTCCAGTACCTTCCCTGTCAGTTCTCTTAACCTTGATGCTCCATTGATTTATTTGATTTTTTCCCCTCCCCTGTGTTCTCCATTGGTTACAATATTGTCAATCCCACCTGTTACACCTCCCCTTTCCCTACTCTATTAGTTGTCCATTTGTATCCACTCCTAAAACCTCTCCTGTTTAAAATCCCTTGCACAGCATTGTCAGGAATCCTTCTGTCCCTCTTCCTTTCTGGAATAAATTCTCTGGGAATTCCCACAGGAGGCTCCTCTCTCCTTCTTTCCCCATTCCTTGGTGCCACACCAGCCGTTCAGTAGAGCCTGTGTGCTCTCCAGCTGCACCCCAGATCGCATGGCTTTTTGGGGACAGCCCTCCTTGACTGCTGTGTGGGGAGCTGGCCAGGGCTGAGAGTAAAAACTGACACAGTGCATCACTCCAGTTTATCAGCATTGAAGTAGTGCTAAGAAGCACAAACCTAAAATGTTGTGGGCAAATGTTAAAAGTGAGTTTCCAGTCCAGCCTGCTCACCAGTGTATGAGGTGGGGGAAGGAGTCGATTGAAGATTGATTTCTTCAAGGCCAAAGTCAGTGACAGAGTTAAAAACAAACCCAGAACACTCTCCCTTTGTGCTGGTGTGCTGTTCCCTCTCTCATCTCTGCCTCTTGCCTACCATGATCTCAATGTCTGAACTGGTGGTGCTGAGAGCACCCACCTGACATCTGGGCAATGCGTGGCCAGGAGCACCACGGCTCTGTGACACCCCCAGGGATGCTGCAGAGCCTCTGGAGGACAGGCTCTGCCACTGATGAAGATGAAGCAATTCAGGGCACATCCTCCCCCCTTTCCATGGCCCAAAACAAAGAGTCTCACCGTGCAGGAGAATTCATTTCAATTGCTTTCTCATCTGCTGAAGTAATAGGGTCAGATCAGTGGGGAAAGCTGAAATTACTTTCAAGTTTCCTGACTCCCTGAGAAGGCTGCTCTGTGTATATGATGTGGTTACAGCTCCCAGACTGATGTGTTTATTTTACAGCCACGGCTCTGAGTGCACAGAGCAGGGGTTACACAACAGGAACAACAACAAAAGTTTACACAAAGAGTCACTTAGGTAGTAAACCTACAGCTAAAATAACAGGGTGCAGGTACTTGGAGATATGTGAGACATGGCTGGTCATGTTTGTTTAGAACAGACTCATCCTGTCATTATAAAGACTCCCTTGAGCCTTCTCAAAGTCTTATTTTCAAAATTTATTATGCTATTTAGCATATACAAGGTTACGAAAATCAGCACCACAGCCAGATGGCTGGGGAATTGTATCATCCTGTTGCTCTCTTCCCTACTGCAAATAAATTTGGTGGCCAAGGCAGGGCACCAGATGCAAGATGCTGCCAATTGGGCCAGCTGTGGGAAGGGGAGCCTGGATCTCCTGTGATCACTTCCAGTCTCTAAGGAGGACCTGTCTGCTTTGGCTGGACAGACTCAATCCTATACTAAGTTACTGCTGCAAGAGTGTGGGATCAGAGGAATGGGCACTTGAGCCACCTGTTAGAGAGAAGAATTATTGCCAGTGCCATGAGGTTGTTAAAAAATTAATTAGATAAAGAAGAAAAGTCATATTCAATTAAATCATGCCCTTTTCCTCTTCCAGACAATGTGACACTGAGGCTATGCTTCAGAGTTTATAGATTTGTATAGAAATCGGTGCTAATAGTTCAATTTTGTGTAATTATCGTTCTGGTAGTGTTGAAAATGAAGAATCTGGGTAAAGGGAGGAGGAGACAATACTTCTATAAATACTTAATATCCAGAGGAGGCAGATGGGGTAAAATTATATTTAGAGATTAAAGATAAAGCAAAGAACCACTGCAATCTAATTCCAGCTCTGACCCAGAGTTTCTGTCCATCATGAGATGTCACTAAAGCTCGCTGAGTCTGGGCTATATTTTTTTTTTTTTTTCTTAAATCTTTTACATGAAGATAATACCTTGCTATCTCACTGGGGCTTTGTGACAATTCATGTCTGTATAACGCTTTGAAGCAGAGCTTGTAAAGTGCTAAGTATTATTAAGATGAGATGAGGAGAATCTCTTATCTCAAACATCAAGTTCTTCAAGGATGGGGAAGGAGGCAGTGATCTATTATCTGTAATACTCCTCTACAGACTAGTTTTGATCAGCCTTAGTGTGATTCAACAAAACCCTGTTCAACTGTGGACAAATGGACATCTCTATTATAAGTGATGAAATAGAAACCTGGATAAAGGCAGAAATCTCCCGACACCGTCTTTGATCATAATCTGTGTCTCAAAGGAGAGCATAATAATGCAAACATATTTGCAGAGGTAATCCAAAAATAACTCTCCTGCTGTTCTGCCTGCATAGAGCCCTCAGGAATGTGCTCAGGCAGTTGTTGTTGTTGCTGTTGTTGTTGTTGTTGTCAGCATTGCATGGTATTGCTATGTCAATTCAGAGGCTGCCAAGTCGCTCGCGATGGCCACTGCATCCCAGTGACCTGATGGTGCCTGTTTGTAAAATTGGCGGAGCACCTCAGCATCATCCTTTGGAAAGGTTGGGAAGAATTAGGATGAACTTTGTCACTTAGTAATGATAGACACTGCTAGATCATCCTTGGGATGATTTAAGGAAAGTAAATAAAGCCATGTTTATGGGCAAAAGATTATTACAGCGAAAAACACGGCACAGAATGAGCTGTGGAGTCAGAAAGTAGCAGGATGGATGCAGGTAAATTGCAAGCAGTAGCACAGATTTTCATCAAGTCTTAGAGGAAGAAGGAGAGAGTAATTTTGCATGTAAAAATGCTTTTATATGTCAATAACTCTGTTTTGAAGCAGCACAGAGACTCACTGGAACATTCAGAAACTCTGCTCTTTCAGCAATTTAAGCTTTTTGGACATAATGTCAAGGTCACACATGAGTGTTACCCCTGCTGTCCATCAAATAATCAGCATTTTGCTCACTCCTCCTCACTCTTTCTGCCTGATACTCTATTCTGCATCCCTGTGCACAGGGACAGCCTTTGCAGCCTTGGTGCCTTTTACGTGGTGGTTCAAAAAAATAAATAAGACTTTGAATCATTCTGCTTTGCAAATCTTAGAGTGGTATGCTTTCCTTTTGGGAAAGAGCTTCCTTTAAGTAAGCAACTGGGGAATAAATGCAGATTTCTAAAATGCTGTTTAGAATACCTACTGTTTTTCATCTTTTTTTCCTTGTGGGTCTGCAACACCTTGCTCTGAGACATGAGATCTGATGAATATTGACACAGAAATAATGATTGACCATTGCAATAGTGCCACTTGTGTTATCTGTGAAACCTATGCCTTCATTATTTAATAACAATAAACTAATGAAATCTTACATTTCCATTTGTAAGGTGACCTTTAAATTGTGCCATAAACTCTTACTGTAAATAACCGGGTACTTCAAAGTAGAAATATGCTGATTGGGATGGAATTTTTGGAGTATTTGAACTCCCTGAAGGACATATATCAACCAATTTTCATTAATAATTAATCATGACACACTGGTTCTAGGAGGTTAACAAGAACATGGCAAGTATAAGACTCCCAGAATTACAAGCTTGGGCTGAATGTGACATGAAATGTTGGCGTCTTTTGCTGCTTTTATTTGTTCTAGACACTACTTGGGATGAATAATGGACCTGTGTTTGTTCTCTGTGCTTCTCTGCTCTTCTTCCCAAGCCATTTTTTTATGTCACTAATGATGGACTCATGTAAATGAAACTGCACTCTCTCTATAGGAATATATATACACATATATACATATATATATATGGGAAACAGACCCATCTTTATTTAAAGGTTTCATCTACTCTCTTCAGAACCATCCATGTCTCTGAGATGTCAGGTTTGTATCTCCTCCCAGCACAGTATTCCAGGACTGCCCTAATTACATGTGTCAGGCATTGCCATGCAGCCTGTGAGCCCCTCCACCCTCACTCATTAACCCTTTCAGCATCCTAGGATGCTCCTGGTTAGTTGTGCATCCTTCATACTGATTGCCTTTTCAATATGCACCTTGGAGATTTCAACATGCTTGAAGGTAAAACTGCGGACTATAGAAACTTAAAAGTCAGATTTTGCAGACCACGGACTTGTCAAAGGCAAGTTTTTAAGGCTAATGAAGGAAGAGTAATGGGATCTCAAACCTCACAGTGCTTTATATTAATTGCTTGCAAATGCTGACTGCTGGCAACTATTCCACACTCAAAGCATAATGGACTGGAGAGGCCAAACTTGCATTCCTGCAATGTAGCAGTTTTTTATCAGGCAGTCAAAATAATTGCAGAGGACCTGGAAGTGTTTGTGTCCACCCGTGATGTTTGGGAGGTCTGCAGAAGAGCAGCCTTGTACATCACCTTGTGTGTTGCATACACTTAAATTAGGTCTTACTGCTTTTTCAGGTGAACTCTGAAGAGCTGAAAGATACAAAAAAAGAAGGTCCAATGTTCCAGCCCTTCTGCTGTTGGCTATGAGAGTCATTTGTCTCAATTTGTCAGTGTAGTCATAGATGATACTCACACAAAATACATTAGTTCAAAAACCAGAGCAGACGAATGGAGTTAAAATTCTAGACTTTACTTACTCACAATATATTGTCTGTCTTTTTCAGGAGGAAAAAAAATAATATATATTAAAGACAGAGAAGCAGTGCTTATCTGGTCTGATGGATTAAAAACCACTGGGAGATGAGGCAGGGAAAAGCATGCCAAGCACAGGGAGTCTGAGAGCAACAGTTTGGCTTCATTTGACTCCTTTTTGTAAGACAGTTTCCAAGTTTTCAATTGGCTTCATTAGGCTGAAGTGGTTTATCTTGCTTTGTACATCTCGGCCTACTTTTAGCTTTTCTTTCTCTTTCCTTTTACCCTGAAACTCATGTTCTCCTATAAGCAAAGTGAACATGGAGAAAGGGAAAGGCTGGCCCTTCAGAGTGTGACTCTTTTGTCTTCCTGTCTTTTTCCCAGCTCAAAATTGTTTACAGGGTTTTTGCATATGAAGCCACAGGAGCTTTTCAGAGCTGCTAATGGAAGTTAAAACTAAACCAACTACCACTAAGACTTTGGGGAAGATCCTGTTTACAAAACATTTTCAGCATTTCCCTTATTCACTGGGAATTGTTAGGACGTTGCACATGTGTGTGTTCCAAAAAGCTGGTATTTACTTGTACCCCAGTGCTGTGGGGATGATAATGAAGGAGAAATAGTAACTTCTAATTAAACAATCTGGGGGAAAGTACCAGGAACAGTGTGGTTTTAAGAAACAAAATTCCATTTTCCTGTACCAGTTTTTAGCGATGGATAATAAAAGAGGAATTCATCATTACACTGCATTACATTAAAGCCGTGCTTCTCCCTTAGATGTCAGCTCCCTGTAACTGGGTGGGACAGGTACCAAAATGACTCAGTGTGTTTTGGGCTCCAGCAGTGGGAGGTGAGGTGGCCACCACTGCAAACAATTGAGGGATTAACTTCGGTGTTCCCAGCAGAGCTTAGGGAAAGTTTTCCAGTTTGAGAGGTGACTTGTCTGGCTGAAACTAATCCTCCTTTGAAAAATACCCTCAGCTGCCTGGCTGCTCTGGGAAAGGCAAGTGTTTAATAACACTGCACCAGGATTTTGGGAAGACATAGAGGCTGGCAGGCTGCTCATGCTGCACTGGTTGTGGCAGGCTCTCTCCCCAAACATCACTCCACTGGCACTGAGAAGTGTCTGTGTTAGTCAGCACATCTTTATTTTTATGAACAAATCCTGATGTAGCCACAGGCTTAAGATTCAAGACAAGGTTTCAATCAAAACACAGACCACAGTCATTTTTGTTGCCAGTCCACACCCTGTGCTGAGACAGAGGAGCTGTCTCTACCTGTGGCATGGAACATTAATTAAAGACCCTAACCAAGCCTGAATTGTGGCTCCTACAGAACTGACCAAAAGAGACACTCTTGTCCTTGTCACTGTGCCCTGTGTACCCAGACCGTCACCCTAAAACAAGCCAAGTTGAAAAGGCTTATGTGAAATTTAAGTGTCCCCATAAATAACAGAATCTGATTACAATAATTCTTTTCTAAAAACAGTGGAGATTTGTCTTCTCTCCAAAAACACAAGTTTTCTTAAAAATTGCTAGAAAATATACATAAAGCTATTTCTGCTTGTACTATTCCATCCAGAACCTCATAGACAAATTAACTTTGAAAAGATCTGAGCATACCTAGAATGTTTTGTTGTTTTACCTAAAATCTGTAAATGAAACGGAGAGTAAACATTCCTTCCTTTTTGCATTTAAACAGAAACTAGGTAAGTTTTCACATTAGGCAACAGAAATTATTATCCTAGCAGAGTGATTGAGATAAGCTCATTCAACCTAACTAAAATGTTGTCATTTTCAATAACTTTCCTTATTCTGCATGAAGAAAATCATGTTGAAGTCTCAAAAAATTAAATGAAATTACAGTTGCATAATGAAGCTGAGCTCTTTATGGCTGGTAATAGAGGAGCAAGAATTTAGAGTTTAGTAAATTCATACTGGTTCAGAAATGTTATGACAGAAAGAGGGCAATGCAGAGACAATAACAGAAGAACTTTCCATCCTATGACTTTATGCTGCTTATGAACAGATTGCAAGTTCTGGCACAATCTGCAACAGAAAACATATCTGTTTTTCATTTTGCAATTATCAGAAAGATCAGAGGCTCCTATTTTTGCAAATTTTTGCTGGGGGAATTTGGCTAAATTGCTCAGAAGCTGATCCCTGAGTGTTTTTCTAAATTGTGTGCATATAAACACATCCAGCAGTGACAGCCCTTTGCTCAGGGAGCAGCCTCACCCAAATTCACTGTGACAGGAGGACCTTTCCCACTAAGAAGGACCAGCAAAGTGTAGCTCAGAGCATTTCCATGCCTCACCCCAAATTCCCACCCAAGTCCTGGACCCCTCTCTGCCTCTGGCATCAAATTCAACTCCCTCCTAAATGTGCTGCAGCCTAATCCAGCTGCCCACTAAAACATTGTGCAGCGAGACTTATGCAATCATCCCATCCCTTCTGGCTCAAAATGGGGCTGGAAGGCAGAAATACAGAGAATAATGGTAAGGGAGCTCTTCTGAACATCTGCTTATACGTGCATTTGATTCTGGCAAAGAGTTGTGGGCTGTCAGGGTACAATTCAAATTCACCACGTTCCTGTATTTGTTTCAATTTGCTTATGCATAATCTTGTCAAAGTGGGTTTTTTTCCCTTCTGTAGCATGAATGGGAGCTTCAAAGTGAAGCTCACAGAAAGTCAAACACGACTCAGTTCCATCTGGAAGCAGCAGCTCTAACACACACAAAGGGGAAAATGGAAACAAATGAAAACATCCTTCAGAGTCAGTGTTTCTTCTGCATCAGGGTCACTGGCTGTGTAATGCAAGGGATGATTTCTGAGATACATTCAGAGAGAGCTTTGATACTGAATATACACAGGCTACATGATTTTCACACTGCAAGTGCAAAGGGAGCCATGTACTTGGATTGTTCTGTGGGGGGTTTTAATAAATTAGGGATTCATTATACTAATAAGTAAAGTAGATGCATGGGAAAAGGTGGTCTGTAATGAATGCAGAGGGCTCTGCTGTACATAACTTAGAGCATTTGAAATGCTCTTTGACTTTCCCTTTGTGTGTGCTCAGCTGCTTAATGTCAGGTATTTTTATACTCACAAAACAAAGCGAGCTTTGGTCGTTTCAGGGACTTGCAGCATGACAGAAGGTTTTTTATTCCTTACTTTTTTCTTAGCTCTTTCCTAGAGCAGTTATCACAACTTGTGAACCTTTCTGATTTCCATTGAATACCACCAGTCCCCTCTGTGTCTGATGATGGTGCATGAGCCACTTCTTCCATCTCCATCCTTTTTCTACAAGTTTTACAAAACAGTTCCCAAATCCTCCCTCCTGCTCCAAACAGAGAGAGCAGGAGGTTGCCATGAGCCTGAAAGGCACAGATGGTTTAATTCTTAACATCTCAAGAACTGGTATAATATCATTGGGGCTAATAGCAGAAAAGATAATTAACCTTTCATCGTTGAAAGACTTTCTCTAAATAGCTGCAATAGATAAAGTTCAGGACAAATAGGAAGAGGAATTCTACTTCACATCTTTCAGACCAGAAAATGTGCATATATATTTCATGTGTGAAATTGTGCTGAACACAATTTCATTGTTTTTCGTATGCTCAGGCCTCTAGATGGGCTCAGGTTGTGGGAAAGTTGTGGGGTTTTCCTTTTTCCATTTGTAAGCATCCTCTTGTAGGAAGGCAGTGCCATTTTCAACTGCATGTCACCCATTCCCAGACTAAAATACTGAGGTATTCAGCATTGTTGAAGTGATTTCTCTTTTACTTCCTTCTTTGTGAAGGTTCAAGCAGTATTTACTGCTTCTTTAAACCAAGGTGCTGAAAGGAAATCTAAACCTCTGTTGGGTTTTCAGGGCATAAAACAATTTCTGCAACAAACTTCTTTAGCATTACCTGCCCGAAAGCCTGGAAACAAGTCAGCCCAGGGCTGACATCACAATCTCTCTGCATTCCTACACCTGGAAATTTCTCTCTATCACTTCCTCCTGCCTAATTAATGGCAGAGTTGCTCCCAAGGATTGCTTTTCAGGCTATTTTTTGGCCCATGTCAGCTGGTGCCTTCATAAGAAGCAGGAGAGGCTTTGAGGGAGCAAAGCCTGAACTCCCAGCAGGCAGATAACCAGTGTTAGCAAAACAGGAGATGATGATATGGGTGATGTTCCTCATCCAAAACATTCAGTCACTCTGTGCCTGACAGTTCTTTTCCTAAATCCTCCTGTCCCAAACAGCTTTTGCCCTGGCACATGAGACCTGCAGAGCCCTTGCACTCCTGCTCTGAACATGGCTGGAATTGCTCTCGTTGTTACCAATCAAAACTAAGGGATGTCCAAACATGAGAGAGAAAAGTGGTAATAAATGTCACACATGATGAGGTATTTCAGAAATAGATTCCTAATGGGCAGGAGGCAGCACAGCCCTGAAGCTGCAGCTGAGAGATGGCACTGAGCTGAGAACCAGCTGGTACCAAGCCCAGCTCAGAGCCTGTGACTTGGGAAAAAAGTTATGTCTAATGGGAAAAAAAAAAAAAAAAAAAAAAAAGCTGAAGCAATCAGCACTGCAAAGTGCTGACTGGAAGAATAAACATTAAAGAGATAAAGCAGACCAGAAGGCAAAAGCAATCAGATTTGTAAAAAAAAGAGCAGATTCTGATTTTATCTTATGGAAATAAATGCAATAAAAGCTTTCTAACTGGAGTTGTATAAAGTTGCAAAATTTTTTATGCAATAGGAGAAAAATTGATGCCAGTGGTTCCTTTAATATTTTATGGAAATGTTTCAGCAAATAAATTGAAGTGGTCTTTTATTTGCAAACAGAAGGTAAATGGGACAACTGAAGCTTTTTTTCTAAATATATTTTTTCTATTAGACAGCTTCACCCTATGGTTGAGTAGCTTCTGCAAACAGTTTTTAGATACAATTTAAACATCATGATCCAAGCCATCCCTGACCATCCAGGACTGAGTGTGGCAGGGGTTAGAAATGCTTGTTGTTGTTTCACCACAGAGCTGGACTGAGCTCCTAAGTGTGGGCCATCAATCAGACCTGATGGTCAGCGCTCAGATCCTCTCTTGGTGTCACTAATGCAAACTGAAGCAGAATAAAAGTGACAGAGAAGCTGCAGCATATATAGGCATATCTGGGTTTTCCTTTGAAAAGCAGGGGAGCCAGCACAATGCATTAAAACAGTCATCTCCTTTTATCTGATAGCAGGGAAAAAAATCATCCCAACTAAAAATAGTCAGGGCATTTTGCCCTATGATCTCTTCTCATCCTATGGATCAATATCCATACCCTGAGCTTGCATCCCATACATAAACAGCTTTCATGGATGAGACGACCTTGATATGCAATAGATGGATCTTTAATCAAGACTGTGGTACAGTAGTGTGAGTAGGGTACAAGGTAACAGAGTTTATAAAGAACTGAATTCAATTAAATTCAGTCTAGGATAAATCAGAAAATGTTTCTCCAAAACTTAATGATCAAGGAAGCATTTTAGTGCCATGGGAGAACTTTGTTGACAATAGCAGCATTTTACCAAAAATTTATGGTTGTCCCATGACTATTCAGGAGTTGGACTCCAAAATCCTTGTGGGTTCCTTCCAACTCAGGTTATTCTGTGGTTCTGTAACTACTAAAGGAGGGAGAAAGGACTTAAAAAAACACCTTGCTTTCTGAATTTAGCACTGACAGGTGGGAGCTGGAGGAGCAGGAGGAGTACACAGCACACAGGGATTGTGATGCAATAAGAAATTAGGGCTGGTTATGAAACAAGTCCTCACATTAAATGTCTTCATTATTTTAACATGCAAGGAACGTGTGTACAGTGTTTATCCCTGAAACTATGAATAACTGGGAGCAGCTCTTTCTTTTTGTACATCAATCTCTTAGTGGTTCTTTCATCAGTAAAGTCCTGAGCATCGTGTCCCAGTTGAATTGACAGGAACCCTGAGACTGCCCTGCATGATTTCCTAATGTGGTCATTTGGTTGTCTGCAAGGTGAGTTATATTTGTTTTAAAATTAAGAAGGAATGATTTAATATATTTTGCGATTTTATTACAAAAATGCAGGCTAGGTCCTAGATTAACAGAAAGATTAAACATTATTTTATTCCTTTGTTATTTCTGTTTCTTCATAATTAGGAAGTAACTTTCTTTAGTAACACTGTTAAAAAAGTTCATAGGAGCTGTCAAGTTCTCTGTGTAGGAAACAGAGAGCATCAAGATGGATGTGCAGGTGTGCAACATGTGGGATACAAAGAGGTACCTGCAGGTAATAAGAAGCCCTTCATGCCTTTTTCCCTTCCTCTCTGCAAGACTGCACTGAGTTAGTGCAGCGAGCAAAAAACATCTGAAGTGGCAAAAACATGAGTATAATAAATACAAGAATTCTGCAGCACATCTAAATCACATCTGGAGCATTCAAGGGCTGCTTTGTGAGGAAATACTGCTGGTGGAAAGAAGGAGAAGTACTTCTCACACTGAGGCTGCACCAAAGTGAGCTGCAGGAATGGTCCCAGTATCTGCAGTGGTATTGATGTTTCAGCATTCATCCCTGAGCTGAATTTTTGTGGTTTCCATGCTGCTGGAGAGTCCCAAACTCCTTGTGATTCTCAGAGCATGACCCAGCCTGCCTGGGGAGGGGCACTGGTCATTAACCCAGGCCTTCAGGATGGCCAAGTTCAGTCCAGTCTGACAGGTGTTCTGTCACACTTGCCTAATTTAATTTCTGCCCTAATATAAACTTCTATGAAAACTTCAATTTACAATTTTCATATTAGTTTTAAGTACAGTTCAAGGAAAAGGTGCAATCTGTCGTGTCCTGATTTGATTTCTGCCAACAGGAGAGTTGCAAAGGAGAAGAAACATCCGTGGAAGCACGGAATGCAAATTTCTCAGCACGCATAGAATCCTGACACAAGCTGGTTGTTAATTTATTTAAAGCTCATGATATTGTAATGAATTCAGGGTCTGCTTGGCTTTGAGGGAGAAACTGCATATATCAGGTAGCAGTTGGATATAACGTTTATATCCAATTTATAACAGGATAATTCTGGCCTCTCCTATTGTGGATGAAGCCCATGCTGCTTCCTCCTTCACCCTTTGAAAGCAGCGGCAGAGCTCCTCAGGAGTGGGATCAAATCCTTGTAGAACTATGCCCTGGAAGGAAGGAAAAAAGGAAAGAGGGAAAGAAGCCCATTATGTGGGTGAAACAGCATCCCTTCACTGTTGGGCACACTGTGTCTGCTCGATCAGGTGAATCACAAACTCAGAGGAGAGGCAAAGCCATTTAAATTTTATAGCCACATAAATTATAGATGGAAATCACTTCTGGAATAGGGCAAATTACAATTGCCGTGTTCAGACCGACCATTTGTATGGCAGCCGATGGTTAAGTTTTGCAAGATGGTGATCACTGGTAATAGTCACTAGTAATAATTTTATTTAAATTTCAACAGTGCCCAGAGACTCTGAGCTCAGAGCCCCTGTGGAAGTCTTTGCACAAACACCTGACAAGAGACCTTCACAGCGGTTTAGAGCAGGAGATAAGAATTGTTATTATTCTCATTTCTGAGATTTAGAGAGATCAAGCAATTTGGAAAATGGCTCCTGGGAAGTCTGAGGCAGAGCATTGCACTGCTGTTAGTAAGCAAAGAGGAAATCCAGTTGACACTTTCTTGACTGCATTTGAACTATTCTTCTTTTTTAAGTGGTGCCTTTTCTGCCTTTGCTGTTTGGAAATACTCAGTGTTACAGTTCAATTAATAATAAAGAAAAAACATTTTGTTTAAGTCCCTTGACAACTTTTTTTTTCCCATATTTGCAAAGTTCCATATATATTAGTCCATAACCACTGCTCAAAGACAACCTCGTCTTACTTCGTATGCCTGTGGTATGGGGTGGGTTTTTTTGTTTGTTTGGGGGTTTTTTTGGTTTTTTGTTTTTTGTTTTCCTAATGTTATTTTGGAACTCAGTACTTAAATATTGAAGTTTTCAACCCCAAGTCCATATAAGTGGAACAGGAGAATAATAACTATAACATTAAGTTATGCATGGAATAATAGTGCTCTAACCACTCTCATGTTCACCAAGTTAAGCAGAGAGAAAAAATTTGTGTCTAAATAAGGGCAGCATTTTTTACATTGTGGAGGTCACTGGAACACATTGTTCTCATTAGATACACAGCAACCTCGGGAAGGAGTAGAATCCTAGATAAGCACAAGCAAATCTCTAATGGATAGACTGGGAATGTGTCAGCTGATTTGTAAAATGTAAATGTTTTATAAGTAATAGGGTTTTAAAGCTGATTTTGATTAATGAAATGCAATCTACTTATTCCTTCAGCAGTCAGCCTACAAGCATCTAACCAGCTAATTAGTCTGTTTAGGTAAAGTATTAAATCTGCCTTTTGTTTAAAAATAGGAAAAAGAAAAACAGACCTGCTCTGGAAGGTGCATGCAGTAAGAAAAAACCTTCATTGGCGTTAATGACCTGATTACAAAAGTACAGTAATTGCATAAAACTTTGCAAGACTTTGTAGTTCTAAACATACTGACAATTTCGATCTCAGAAGCTAAATTATTAAGTGGAAAAAATGGGGGCAAACAAAAATGATATCTTTATATTTTGCAGACTTGTTCAGACCAAGGCAAGGATGATTTTGTGAAATCAGGCGAGGTCATGAATTTTACAGCCAATTTAGTAATCACTGAAGTAGATAAGGTCAGAAACTCGAAGGAGTCCTTTCTTGTTCATGGGTTTAATTTGCGTCCGTGCCCTTAGTGCTCCGTTACGAGTGTTGCCCACTATGACATTTGTGAATTGGATTCCTGGTGGTGCACTGGAGAAGATGCTTCCAACTACAACTTGCTGAAAGTCTTCAACACAGAAGTTACCTGTGCAGGGCCACTGGTTTTGATTGCTCATGATATTCATGATAGAAAGCATTAAAATGGATTTTTAAATTTTTTTTTCTGGTTTTACCATTCTTCCAAGTTTTTTTTTTTTTTTTTTTTTTTCTTGGTTGTCCAATTAAAACAAGCAAACTAATTCCAAACATGTTCAGCTCCAGCACATTCCCCTCATAGATTTCCAGTCACAAGACTGAAAACTGCAGGTGGTTAATACCAGTGCTTGAATAAACCATCTGCCCTTGGGTTGTAATATTTACCAACCTCAACTAAAAAAAGTAAACAGTCTGAAGATGAGAGGTAATGCCACACCTTCATTCTGTAGCCATATCCATCAAATCTGGCAACGGGAAAGCACTTTAAAGCCATCAAGATGATATCTTTGCAGGGTTAAGAGAGGGAAGAGTGGTAAAGGCAGTTGGAGAAGGCAAAAGGAGTCTCACCTCATTCCCAAGAACTCTTTAGTTCTCTGAAATAGTGCATTGGTTGGGCTGTTCCATGCAATCCATGATGGGGCCCTCTGAACCAGAGCTTGGAATAAGGCCTGAGATTGGGAGGGTCAGACACATGCATAGGGTCATTCCTCCACACTCAAACAGTGTTGGAGCTGGTAAAACACTGCAGAGCCTTTATTTCATCCCATACATCCCATACGTGTTTGGCCACTGATGATAAGTCTCATTTCTTCAACTTCAATGAACTGTGGGTAACTTTTTCTGTCTGCATGACAGCTTGTCTTCTGCAGAAGGAAAGCTCAGTCCTTCATCAGTTGTTAATTTATAGACGCTTTATCTGTTGAGAATTTCCTCTGATTCCATTTCACATCATCTAAAAAATAATCTGACTTCTTTTTTGTAACAGAATATTTTCTTTGTTAGTAATTTTTTCAGATATATTTCAGATCTGACTCTTTCCTCTGTCCTCCTATTTCCCATTAATTCTCACAATAACATGCATTGATTGTTCAGTTCTGGTAGTGCCAAGATCACCATGGCAGTACATCAACTATTTCCCTTAGGAAAGGCATTACTTCTTCCAGGAAGCAAAGAAAATAGGAAAATATATATATTTCCATTATATTTCTAAAACAATCTAAATTATCTGCTTCAGTACATGTGTAGACAGTACAGTGAAGCAAAGTCAAACCTGTTTACTCTTGTTTCATGGATTTTCTATTACTGCACATCTTGATCATTTCTTTAAGTGAAGAAACTTCTGCAAGAAAACATCACACAGAAATGCACTATTTCTTCATTTTGTGTGATCAGAAAGATTTGATATATAAACGCCATTTCATCCTGAAACTGTACTAATCCACATATTATTAATTTAAGAGCTCAATCCTGCTTAGGATGACTTTGGTAAAAGATCCTCTGGCTGTTACTCAACATGCTTATTCTGCGAATATTTTCATGATTATCCCATTCTCTCTCTTTTGGATGAGAATTAGGATTTATTCTTCAACTACTCTGGAACCTTCTCACCCTTTCAAATATCCCAGGGGGATCTTTCATAATTCCGTTACTGTTGCTCCACAGCTCTAGCTGTGAAAGCTCAGGCAAAGCTGCTTAGCAAATAAGTGAGCTCACTTTAGGGGAAAAGAAACAAAACCAAAAAACAACATAAAATTGGATTCACCAGGCTTTTATGTTTGACACATCAGTGCCACATGTCACTTTGCTGGGGTCTCCAGTTCCTTGGCTTCCCTGCAGTATCTGCGTCAGCAAAAGTGTGTTGTCAACCAAGAAGTGACAGAAGCCATGGATCTTGCCCTTTGCTTTCTGTCAATGAATTTGTAAAGTCTTTTAGTAGGGTTTTGTTATGTTTCTTGAGAAATGCTTTTAGCACTTACCCTGTTTAATACCCTCTGAGCATTCAAAAAGACAGCAGCTTTACATCAGGAGAAGTTTATAACGAGTACAAGCAGTGAAATGTTGCCATCTTCCCACAGCGGAGTGGCAAGTCCTTGGAGCAGGACAATGCCTAGGAGTCATTAGTGAGGATGGAAGTGGGAAAGCTGCTAGTTTCATTCTGAGCTTTCTGGCACAATGGTATTACAAAACCTCTGGCCACTGCCCCAACAACCTACAGTGCTTTGGAACTTGTATGTTCAAACAGAGCAAGTGATGCTGCCCAGAAATCAGTGTCTTCCTGTGCAGATACCAAAATATGTGAATCCCAAGAATATTCATGGAAATGCAGAACAATAAAGGTCTGTATGAAAACTGAATCCCAGCCAGCACACCTTGGTTGGTGGAGATCCCATCTGAAAAAGGGGATGAAAGAGCCTCCACTGTGAGGCCACAGTTAGTTCATGTTGCTGCTTCATCACTAAAATTGCTGAACACATTCATCATGGGGACACATTTGTTTTAGAAAATGGACAAATGCTTTTTGCCACGACACCGTTAGCCCATTTTCAAAAGTCAAAATGGTTGTACATTCTGTTAATGTGTTACTGGAATAAAATCATGCCGCACATTTAGGGCTGGATTATGTGGAGAGCAGCCAATACTTGTAGCATTGATTACGAGGTCTTTGCCTAAGTAGTTCTCTTCCTGATTTATGAGACAGGCATTATCATTCATTGAATGACAGAGTAAGCTACTGGATTTGTTAATTGGACAATAAACCATACTTTCATTCTCCTCTTCCAGTGTTTTTCATTAAAAAGAGACATACCCAACATTTAATGAAATGCTTAAACAAACAAATGGATACAGAAGTGTTGAATGTAAACCCTTTGCTTGTTTCAAGGGTAGTGTATGGTGTATCTATTAATTAGCCTGGCAAAATGTAATTAAAGAACTGTAAACTCCATGAGGAAGTTAACCAGTTTTGCAATAAATTCCAATTTATAAGTACAGTAGGTCAGCTGGTATTAAGTAAAGAGGTAACCTGCATAGAAGCTCATTTTTAGCAAGGAGACAATATAAATAAGTTATCATCATGAAAAATACAGCTGACCTTGCAGATTCAAAGGCAGCAGATTGCAATGTTTTCACAAGTTCATGTAGTTTTTTATCTCCTAGCAACTGTATGTCATTTACATATTTTACCACATCGAACATCTTAAAGAGATTTTCTGATGGCTGGTGTTGGAAAAGAGTCATTGTTGTGTAGTTCCTGGAAGACTGTTGTTTTTTCATAACTGTGCTTAATGTCTTTATGGGAGTCTCTGAAGTGACATAAAAGGTTTCAGTGTAGGAATTTGATATTACAAATGTTTTCAGATGTTTTTTTTGTGGTGTTTACAAAAAACACTGGTCTGAGTTCAAGAACTGGCACATCTACTGCTGACATCAGTCTGAGACACACCAGTATAAAGAACACACGTATATATAATTACATTGCCACTCTTTATATTAAAAAAAAAAAAAAAAAAAAAAAAGGTACAGATTTTCTTCCTTAAGATTTTTCTTTGTTAGTTCTGCTCTTTCATTCTCTGATGGCTTCTTCAGTTAGCACATGAGGCTCCCAGCAAGGGAAGGAGTCTGGGACTGTGCCCTGGCACACACAGTCCTGTTTCTGCCTAGAGGGTCAGATATGAATTGAGCTGAACTTTTTATTGGTACAGAAAATCTTTTGTTCTTGTATCACTAGTGGTAGGAGGTGGTGAAATTTCAGAAACCAAGACAAACCCCTGGAAAATACTGGATGTAGAAGTAGAACCAAAATACACGAGGAGGACTGAGAGTTTGTTGTTATATTATAGCTCCAGGCTTCCCTTTGCCGTAGGTGGGAAGCAAAATGACTCCTTACAGGATCTAAGCTGCTGTGGTGAAGCAAGGGCAGGACAGAACCTCTCTCACTGTAGCACATGGAAAACCATTTTAGTTCCTTTGAGCTTCATCAGCTGAGCCCATGAAATCACAAGCACTCTGCTCACTTAGAGATAAATCTGACACAAGTGGTACTCGATGGCTGAAACTCAACTTTGCTCAGAAAGAGAAACTTTAAAGAATTTGAAAGCAGATCTTGTGTTCCCAGAAGTGTTTTCTGATGACTGAGGGCTGCTGTCCAGGGCAAAGGGAACAGGAGAGTGAAGACACCAGTAGAAAATCTCATATTAGGCTGGCATCGCCTGTGGAGAGCCAAGGACACAACTCAAGGTTCAGCTTCACAGAGTGAAACACAGGCATTGAAACCCTGAGCTCTGGCTTTTCTCTCACTGGAAAGCTGGGCTGTTCGCTGGAATTAACCCAGGCTGATCCAGAATTACTTCTGAGGTGCTCTGTGGGCTAATACTGAGCCCACAATGTGAGCATGGCACCTGTTCTGTCGTTAGGAGTTCAGCTGTGCTTGCTATAAATCACTCTTTGGCCCTACCAATTTTCTATCAATGTAATTGATTGTGTGCTCGTTTCTCTCTCCCAGCAATTCTGTGTAATCAATTATAGCACCCCAGTCACAGCAGTTGCTTTGGGAAATTTGTGAAATGACAAGAAGACCTCATGCAAGCTGTACAAAATTACCAATTATGGAACTACACAATCTTTTCTAGGATGCCATAAAGTGTCGTTATTCACCCTAAAAGAGAATGTCTAAACAGATCACTTTCTCATCAAATGCCATTGCTCAGGGATCTGAAGAATATGGAAATGCCTAAGTTTAAATCATCTGTATGCCTGAAACAGCATAAGAAATTAGTTTCTTGAGCTATTTTTATGAGTTTTTTTCCTAGCTTACAGCAAAGTCATGTATTATGGTGAATCATTAACTACTGACTTTTATAGCTAATCCTTATATTGCCCATTTTTACCTTTGATGACATTTTTGGGATATGAGATTGTATAGATCACAAATACTCATCAGATAATGCAATTACCTGTTTCCAGCCTATCCCCAAGTTTAGACTTTCGCTGAAGAAAATACAGAAATAAACTGACCTTTATTTGTAGTGTGTTTTGTGCTGTTCTTTGATTCCTTCCACAGCCCCACCTTCATAGGGAATGATTTTCCCAACATTTGGGAGAGATGCATAATTTAATTCCTGCTACACATAAAACCCCTGCCGGTCTGCACGGACCGGAATGGCTCCATCTGCAATGCCAAGGGCTCTGCTTTCCCCCCCTGTCACCAGGGAGGGGACAAATCAGCTCAAACTGATTCCTGTCAGGATAAGATTAGAGGGACAAACCTGTTTGCTTACTACATTTCAATTGGGAACAAGTCAGGCCTTTAAGCTCCAAAGCAAGTTCTTCTGTAATTTCTTCGTACAGAAATGCAGATAATCAGATCCTTTTCTTGCCAGAGACAATGTAATTTTATGCTTTGATTTGTTCTGAAGCATTCGATTTATAGTTATCCCTAGCCCCGAAGAGTTCTGTTGGAATTAAATAAAGCAGCAGATAACACCCCAATTAGAGTTTTCTGCGGGGAAATAAGATAAATAAAGGAAATTCTGCCAAAAAAGGGATACTTGATGAAACCTGGGACTCACAGATGTTTTAGCACATGTGACTCTTGGTGACAATGACAAAATACAGATAAAACTGAGAGTGTAAATAGAAAATATGTGGATTTAACTCTGTGTGTGCATGACTCAAACTATGGAGAGATGCAGAGGCTTTCACTGGGTCCACATGAAGGCTATGGGTGTGGGATCTCCTGCTGCTGCCAGCAGAAAATGCCTGGCGTGGCCAAAGGTTGAAGGCACGTCTCCTTCTGAAATGGTTAGTACAATAAAATATGAAAATAGTTTTGGAGAGTGGGAGTGAGACAGATGATGGAGGTGGCACCTTCATACCTGAAAAGGGGAACAAGGACAGCTGGGGCACAGCCTGGTCTGGTGCTCTCAGACCTCACATTCTGTTCTGGGACCTGCCTGAGCTGTGCAAGGCACTTCATATAATAACAAAAATAATAATAAGATGCTTTGGGGAAGTTGATTTGTGCTAAAATGGACAATGACGTGCCCCTGCAGCAGGGCAGTGAGGGGGAGTGATGACTGACAGGACCATTGGTATCTTATCTTGCCAGACGCAGCCATCAGGGGGCAAGGGGCTTTTTGAAGAGTTAATTTTGGCTTGTCACACATCAGACAGGTATCCAAATCCTGCTTAAATTTCTCCTTTGAATCTGTCTTCTGCATAGAAGAGTAGAAGGATCAATAACAATGTGCAGAAAGATATAGCTGTATTTTTGGTTATTCTAGCTCAGGAACCTTTCAGCATTACTTACGACTCAGTTCATTCCTCATCTTTGCATCCAGAAAGGCTTCATAATATTTTTTTTTTTTAAAGAAAGTGAAAAGACCCTGTTGAGGTTCAGACAGGTGTGCATTAATATTGAGTGATTTGATTTAGATTGACACTTTGAGATGCTTTGGTTAAACTTCAGCTCTCTGAAACAAAATTTTTTGTTTCAATGTTTCAAGGAAAAAATGACAAAAAACAAACTCTATGAAAAATATTTATATTTACCTGGTAACTTTACAAGTATCTTTTCTTTCAGCTGAGTTTCTGGGGTTCATGCCTCGGGGTCAGATTTAATCTAAGTCTGTATATAGATGATACCTTTGTACCTCCTTCTCTGTCCCAATACCACTATGGTAGTCAGGGGATGAAGGAAGTCATCTGTTTTAAGTCCATCCAAAAAAAAAAATAAATAAAAAAAAGGAAGACAAATTAATATTAAAAAGGAGTTTATTTCAGCTGGGTGGGCTGCTGCATGTAGGTTATAGTGGACAGGAGTCTAGAGCTGGAGGCAGGGACAGAGCAGGATCGTTGCAGGGATCCAGATTGCTGTGGGGTCATGGATGGAGGGGGGTGAGAGGTGCTGGGCTCCCATCACCTGGGGTGTGTGATATACACAGATGCCAACTCACCTGTGTGTTGGTCTCCAGGTCTTGCTGGGCCAGTTCCCAAAAAGAGAATAACTGGGCCTAAAATACTCATTCATGCTGAAGCTGAAGTTTTAATTATTTTGAGGTGGTGCATGTAAAACTAATGAAGAAGGTGAGTTTTGAACTTAATTTAAAGACGAGCCTCATCATAACCACTTATAAAGGTAAGGCAGCTCATTCTGTCTACAAAAGCAGTAGCAAGGCTGTGAGTATTATGCAATAGATGGTGGGTAATGATGCTTTAAGGCAGTGAATATAACATTTTTGAATTTTCCCAGCTCTCCTTTTTGTTCTTTGTGGACAGGAAAACAATTAGACCTGCAAAGCTCTGTGGTGAGGCTCTGGGATAAAGCGAAATATCGAATGCCTTTTCTCACGGGGAGGTTGAAGCCTTGTGGGTAAACTTTTAAATAAACAGAAGATTTATTCACAGTAGTTGGGTGCTTTTGTTCCAAACTGAAGGCATCCTTTTAATAAAAATTATCCAGTTCCCTCTTCCCCCATGGGCTCTGAGGGTGTGTGTCCGCAGGGCCGAGCACAGGGAGCGTGTTCCCTCTGGCTTTGGATGCCTCACAAGTCTTTCTGTGTGTGCCTTAATACTTAATAGTCCTCTGAGGGAACTGAAGTCTCATTTTGTGTGACTCTGAATTTAAATCCAGGTCACAGAGATGTTAAATAGCAACTGACACATTTACTGTGCCGCCCAGCTGCCTTCTGTAATGCAGCAGGAATGCTTTCCGAGGGACAGTATGCCAATATTAACTTATATACAGGTTGTTTTATTGTGGAAGCTAATGTTAAAAAATAAGGGAGAAAAAAAATCAAAGATGCTGCTCACATTTAAATAGCTGCTTATTCCCTTTGCATCATTCCTCCTGAAGCGCTGATGCCGTTCCCTGACTAATGAATTTCTAAAACATTAATTCTTTTCAGTTCAGACCTTTACATTTAGGGTTATTTCTAATAAAAAAAAAAAAAAAAAAAAAAAAAAAACAAAAACAAAACAAAAAGCCCCAAACCAACAAAAAACACAAACAAACAAAACCAAACAAAACCCCCAAAAAAACCCAAACCCCTTAAGCCATTCTGATTTCCAGGTCACCAGAAAGCAGAATGATACTGACAATATGCTATTTTAACTCGTGTGCTTAGTTAAAAACTCCAATTACCTCTTTGGTTTATAGTCCTGTCTGTAATATTCTCCTTTTGTGAAGGCACATACTTTATGTCTCTGGGAGGAAAGTGGTTTGTCAGAGGCTGCTGCATTATTGCAGCCTTACAAGCAAATAATGAAGTTGGACACCTGCATTCTGTACAAAAAGGCTTTGATCAGGCAGATGGAGAATGTGTTCCTGGGCATCAAAAAGGCTCATCACAAGATAGAAAAGATGGGGATATTGGGGAATTTGCTACACAGATGTCCTTTCTGGAATAATATTGCAAAATACATACCCAAACAGCAGCTAAATGTACTTCTGACCAATAGATGGAGACAGAAAATGTTTTTCTTCATTAACCTGCTTTGTTCCTACTGAGGAGGTCAGTTTAACCTTCAGGTCCTTCTCTGGTAGTGAATTTGCTCAAAGCAGGTGGGTAGGTGGGTTTATTTGTTTTTTGTCATTGTTGGTGTTTGGTTTGGGGAGTTTTTTTGGTGGGGTTTTTTTTGGTATTTTGGTTTTCCAGTGAATACTGTGAGGGATTTAGCTCTGCTGGTGGTTTCTCAGGTTTTCCCTTAATGTTTTTTCCCTTAATGTTTTCCCTTAATGAGTAATGCTGTGGAACAGCTTTCTGGGTTCATGACCTCAGGTTTGCTTCAGTTTTGGGACAAGTGCGAACTAACGATAATTAGGCTTGTCCCCCTTTTTTTTTTTTTTCTTTTTTTTTTTTTTTTCCCTCTGTGTATGTGTCAGTGGTTTTAATTTAAAAGTTCATCTCATATTGCAACTTACCCTCTTCTGAATCTCTGCTTTCCAGGACTGTTACCCCCAGATCTAAGTTAAAACTTTCTTTTCACAATCATATTTCTTAGGTGTTCTAATTGCTACGTTTCAAAACCTCAAATTTGTTCTCAAACTCTTATTAAGCACTGACACTGTTGTCTTATAAACCTAATGTAGATTAATGTGCGCTGAGAAAAGAAAAACAACACAAAAAACCCCAAGACCAGGACTGTTCTGCCATCTGTTGATTATGTTTTACTGTGCTGTAGTGAATCAGTACCTATTTCTGATCCTAGAATCTAAATATAATTTCAGTTTACTTCTGATTTCCTGAAACCTCAAATTACTGTGTTTAATTTTTAAATTGCTTCTTATATATTCTGCTCATGACTGCTGAATATAATTAACATTTTCTTGCGAAAAACCTGTACCTATAAATATCGAGGCCGTGACACACATTATTAATTAAAAATAATGATGAGGGTAGTTGGTTTTGCAAATATATAAATAGCTTTCAAAAAATGTGCCATAAAGCTTCACATCCCCTTTCTAATAAGTATAAATGTATTTATTTTGTGTTTATTAGGAAGGGGATGTGGGAATACTGCCATAGTATATAAGTATCAACAGTAGGATCAAGTTAACGAGACCTGGACCCTTTGCTCGGTACTGAACAGCCTTTCCCATGCACACAGCTGATTTTTGTGAAGGTATTTTGCATCAAAATATAATTCCTAACCTAGGACCAAGGCAGTCTGGCAGATCTATCTTTTCACTGTTAATTACTTCCCCACACAAACCAGTTTGGATTTCATGTGATCATCACTCTGTTCACGTGTTGGAGAATAAACCAACCCACTTAAATAAGTAAAGGCAAGAATAATCTGTGCAAAATGGGTTATAATCTGACTCCTTGGAGTGACTTTTTGAAAACCTCATTGTACCTGTGGTGCACGTCAGTTGTTAGCCTTGTTCCTCTAGTTTGGTTGCTCCTGGTTGTAATGGATTTTTTAGGATTGTCTTCTTGCCCTTTTTGCCAAGGCCTGGATCCAAGTACCTATAGGAATTCCCTGGCAACCAAAAGGAATTTACTTCTATCTACTTATTTTTTCATAATTAACTGCAAATACAAGATTTGAACACAGAGACAATTCTGAGCTTATCAAACAAGCAACAGAAGTCCCTTAAACACAACTAGGTTTTAATTACCCTCTCACTGTTTATCTTAGGCTTTGGTAATGTGCAGCAGCAGCAGCACATTCTTCTGCTGGGTAAGGATGTAAATTTAGGAGGACGAAACATTTTCAAGTGCCTGACTCTTGTTCCTAGAGCTGCATATTCCTGTTTTCTCCCTGGCAAGGATTTCTGATGGATTTTCTTATTTTCTTGGCTAGATGGCAGATCCTTGAAACCTTTCTTATCTGGCATGCACAAATAAGGCTTTTCTTCAACATGAACCATTCATAGAATAAAACACTTAAAAAGATGTTAAAGGACATAGAACATTCAGTCCCAATCTAAACCTTTCCAGCTTCAATTAACCCCATAAAGGGGGAATCCTCCTGGGTCTTACCATAGAGTTGGGAGTCAGAAATAAAGCAGTAAGTTAATTTGCTTAATTGTTGCTCATTTAGCCCTAAGGGCTAAAACCCGGCATAAAGGGTTTCCTTAAAAATTGAAGTTAAGATTTCTTCCAAAATTACTTTTTTTTATTATGTTTAACTAGAATTGGCTATGTTTGATTGACAGTGATTTCGTTTACCTACTTACTGCAGGTAAACCTGACAGGTTTGGCTTGAGCAATGTAAAGTCTTAGCATGTTTTCTAATATACCCAGCACCCAGTTTTCTGTGTATTATCATGCTAAACTAAATTTGGCCATGAACAAGATCCCCAGATCGTCTGGGGATTTGATTAGGACAAGAAAATTAATTGTTACTGGGATTTAGAGTTTGATTTGAACCCACTAACAAGAGGGTAGCCCTATATTTCACCTTGATTAAAGAAAAAAGAATCCAGTCAGGTATTATACAATTACAGCAAAAGTGGCATCATGATTTATTGTGTCAAACCATTTCTTTCTTCTTACGGCACCAGAAAGGTCAGTGAAAAGCAAGGCTGCTACGTGAGATCAAGAAAGAAACTTGTAGTGTGAACAAAAGCCATGAATGTAATTTTTAATTTTCAGTGTCCCTGCTTTTGTGGCAGGGAGCCAGACTATAACATTTCACTTGCTTTTAAAAAAAAATTATATTGTCTGCTTTTTTCAAAGAAGTCCAGTTGAACTCCCTGGAGAATAGGGGTCAGGCTAGAAAAAAATATTGCAAACTTTTTTTTTTTTTAATGACATAACCTGATCTGATGAGATTCCTAGTTTTGTTTGTTTGTTTGTTTGTTTAATGCAGTTCTATGGCAAAAGAAAACCTTTCAGTGGCACATGCTGGCACTGCCCTGCTCTGTCATGGAAATTGTTTCTAATTCTTCCAACTTGTACTGCAGTTGGAAAGCAGGAAGAACACAGCCATCTGTGCTAAAAGAACTTGTAAATCCATATTATTCACAAATTAAGAGTATAAATAGCAGAGGAAATGAATGGCAAGCATCCAGCAGTTGAAGACACTTGGGCAGGTTGTTGAGTTCTTCTGAACTGAATTGCTCAGTTCTTAAGACCATTAGTAGTGTGACTTTAACACAGTCTTGGTGACACAGAGTTACAGAAGCCTTTTGATCCTTAAGTAAGTACCTCACTTTGATTACTTTTGTACATTTCTAATGGTAAATGTGATTATCTTTACTGTGACAATGCTGTCTTTAGGATGGAGAGCAGCTCAGTTTTCCTGCCTCTTTTTTCCAAGCTTCCAGAATGTTTTATAAAGCAGCATCTTTCCATGTCAGACACCAGAGCATGGTGAGCACATACACCAAAGATCATGGAGGTCATTTTTCAGCTGACTGCAGTGATCTTTGATGTGCTTGGCAATATTTAACCAAGTTTTCAAATGCTGTTGTTCCTACAGTTCAGGCTCAGAAGCTGCAATGCAGGAAGACTGAAACAAGTCAAATAAACCAATTGTGCTATAAAAACAAGCAATCAGCAAAGTGCTAGAAAATCCCATTTTGGCAAGAAAACACTCCAGCTTTGTTCTTTGGTGTTATGATGTGATGGAAAGCCCTCAGCAGTGCTATAAATTTGTGTTACATGAATGTTTATCTCCAGACCTCTATGCATGTAGTGTATAATTTGAAACACAATCCATGCTCTTTTTCTCACACATTTGTTGCTTTGTCTCTCACAGTCTTGGTGTCTTTTACAGGTCTCCATTTCCTTCAGGCTTAGGTGATTCAGATAAATTAAAACAAGCATTTCCACAGACAGTGTTATTCCAGTTCACGTGACATATTCCACTTTACTGCAGATTGCCTGTGGTACACAAATCTGTTACTCGTTGTAACAAGTTCCTGTGTCCACAACTTTAATCTGTGTTTTTTTTGGTTTTTTTTTTGTTGTTGTTGTTGTTGTTGTTGTTGTTGTTGTTGTTTTTAATGGATTTAAACTACAGTAAAAATGATTTATGAGGTTTACAAAGTCTTTCCACTAGTTTAGCAAGATTAATTTAAAATCATGCTAAGTCAAATAACAACTTGTGGTAGATAAGGCCTTATTCTTTCCCTATCTTTCTCTTTCACATGTCCCTTGTTCTTATAATCTCTTATGACTATGTATATTGCATGACATATTTTGGTATAATTTAACAGCAAGAAATTTGGAGCTTTTTCCCTGGAAGCTGCGGGAAATGGCCAGATTTTTGAAAGAAGATAGTTGCAGCTTGCTGTTGAAAAAATAGTACTTGTAGTACCTAAAGCTCATGGAAACTGCACATGTGCCCAGTCAGCTAAATGTCTAGGAAATGTCTCAGTCTTTGAAATCCAGAACACAGTGATTTAATTTATGTCCATGTTTTGATAACTTGCTGAAATCTAACTGACTTCAGCAATACAACATTTGGAAAAGGAAAAAGGTTTGCTCCTTAATGTTGCTGCAGGAGTCCCGTGAGCTGTGGGTGGAAACTTCATATTCAAAGTTCACACTCCTAGGGCTATTTGCACATGGAGTTTGTCTAGTTGGTGCACCTGTGATGGGAAGAATGTGGTTGTGGGACAGGAAATTATTGATTGGCTCCTATAAAGGAAATAGAGGGCTACAAAATCACTGTCAATCAAACATAGCCAATTCTAGTTAAACATAATAAAAAAAAAGTAATTTTGGAAGAAATCTTAACTTCAAGTCATTGTATATAGTGATGCCAGTGCTGAAGAGAGGTGATTGCACCAGCTTCCAGCCCATTCTGTTCACACCCTGCCTTTTGGCCTGGCCCTTAATCCTGCTGCTGTCCTACCTCTGGAGAATGAGGAGTAGAAGGCCAAGAGTGGCTTCACACATTATATAAGAGGCATCTTTGGATTCAAAAACGCTCAGGAAAGAGGCTTTCTTTTAGCTCAGCCAGAAGTGCTGAGGACAGGCTCTGCCTCCTGAATCCCACCAGCTGAGTTCACCTTGCAGGGGGTACCTGAGAGGTGCTTTGTGAGTTTGAGGTACAGTCAAACCAGTGCAGTCTGTGGGAGTGGGGGATTGGAAGTCAGGAATAGCAAGGATTGTGTGGGGAAAGTGGGTGAGCTGAACAGTGAAATTGGGAATCTGGTGTTACATTAATTGTGTGGTACCAGGGAGTAGGATGGATTAGCATCCCTGGCTTTTTCTTTTTTTTTTTTTTTTTTTTTTTTTTTTTGAGCCTCTAAAACTAGGCTGTGATGCCCTTAGCAAAACTGAACAAAATAATAACCAAACTATCCTCCAAGGAGACAAACACTCTTCAAGCAAATACTGAGAAAAAACAAGTTCAGAAAATTTCTGTGAAAAATATAACTCTTTTCCTGGGGAAAACAAACAAACAAACAACAAAACGAAATAACAACAAAACTAACTTTTCAAAACTTCTTAAGTAATGCTCCACCTCCAGACTGTCTGGGTGGGATTCAATATGAGAATAACCTAAATATCAGCATCTACTCATCTGCCATGCCAGGGAAGACTTGATCAATGCAGCTGTAGAGCCCTGGGGTGTGGCTGGGCTCTGCTCCCCATTGTGTCACTCTGCAAATTCCTGTGTCTCCACATGCTGGATCTCCAGTGGCAATGGATTTTAGGCATCTGGCTCACAGACAGGCTTATGAATTCCAACATGGAAATGTAATGTTCTTGTACTGTGGCTTTCTCACCATGGCTTCAGCCAGCCATGCTATTTTGGAGCTTATAAACTTTTAACTCCATTTTAATGAAGTTGAGGTAGTAGAAAGTCCCATATAAATAATTTAATAATATGTCTGGATGAAATGGCTGCTATCTAACTGGTAAAATAACAGAAGTGATTAAATTAAATTCAATATACACATTAGCCACTGAACTACACAGCCATAAAAGAATGAAGAGTGTGGTCTAAAGAGTTGTCTCTTTTCCTCCCACAGCTTTATAATTATATCTTCAGGGAAATGCCACAGCTCAGCATTTAATGATCTGCCATCAGAGACATTTTATGAGGAGATTTTCAGGGAAGAACAGAGTTGAAGGTGTCTTTTGTACCAAGAAAAGCAGTCATTGAATACTCTGGCAATCGCCTGCTGAGAATAACATTGATCCAGATATTTACATATCATCTGAAGTTAATGATTCTAAGTTATTCCTCAAAGAAAATCCACAACAAGGTCATGATCTCCCAGGAATTACTTGGAAAATAGAGCATAAGTCCTGAGCAATGTCAATCTGTCACTGTCCTACAACAGGTTTGTATGGTTTGAGAGAGCACAGCTGATCAGTTCAGGACATTGATTGTGTTCCATAAGGAGTGGCTCTGGCAAAACCCAGCCTCTTTTCAACGCTGACACACAGGGTGCATTGGAAAAAGGGGGAGACATTTGCAGTGTAGGAAGCAGTGGAATGAAGTACTCATGAAGAATTAACAGATGGCCCAGAGTAAACAAATGGAAAAATTAGCAAAATACTTCTCCTAGTGCCAGACTATAAATCAAATTGAAATATCCTGAGTAGTGTAGCTGTATATGGAGACGTGACTGCTACTTTGAAGATGGAAACTAAAAGTCTGGATGAGGACTAATGTGTTAAAGGCTCAGCATGAGAAACTTCCAACTTAAATACATACTTAATTTCCCAAATGGAAAAGGAAAAGTCCAGGTTGTGGCTGTCAAGCGTTTCCTAGACATTTCAAAACATGGCTTTCATAACTACTCATCTCTTAAAGCAGATTAGATTGTCCAAATGGATTCTGAGATACAGGGAAAGATCAAGTACCCTTAAGAAGAAAAAAGACTAACTTAAACAGACCTGTGAGTGCATTTATTTGAGTCACTGAAATGCTCAATAAGAGTTGAAGAAATCCCTTTAATTAAGTAGCATGCACTCCTAATCTAGTGAGACAGGGATTTCCAAGGGGATATTGTCAGATTCCCAGTGAGGTGGTAACAACATCCACTGCTTTGTCATTTATACTGGCCGTTTATCACTTGCATTTGTTCCAGCATAGGCAGTCAAAGACATAAATCACACTCTTCTCTACTTGTAAAACTCAAAATACAGTATACTATTACATTTCATCAGTTTTTAAGGTGTTAACTCCTACCAACCTTGTTCATGGACTGGAGCCTCACAGAGCAGTTCAGCTGTTTGTGTGAGAGATGCTCTTTTCTTTTGAGCATCCTCTGCTGCAGCCCATGAACAGGAGAGTCCCTCATGACTGCTGGGATTTTGCAAAGAGGGAATTACCAAAAAAAGCTGGTTTAATTTCAAGCTCCATTAGACACAGTGTTTGCCAAATGGAAGAAGACCAAATTGTTTGGAAATCTGGTCCTGAAACATCTATGTTGGTATTAAAAATCAGAAAGAGTAGGTAGTTATAAACAGAAATCACATAATGTATCATCTGAATCACTCTCTTTAAATCACTTTGAGTATTTTATTTTTTTTTTTTTTTTTTTTTCTTGTGGAAATGTAAAGTACTTACTCTGGGACTATTGATTACAGAGCTGTAGTACCAGCCTGGGATTTCTAGTACTAGGTTGTTGAAATCAGTATTTGAATGACTTGAACGTAATTAGGCTATGTATAAATACATATATATGTGTAAATACATAAATTTTCCTTCACTTTTATTTATCCTTCTTTTAAAATGTTCAAAATGCGTGCATGGCACTTTATGCTGTGAACACAGCAATTAGGGGAAGGAAATAATATAATTAATAAGGAGTAAAGCTGGTTTTAATCCAGTCTAGTATTTTTACCAGGAATTTTAAATGGCAAGATTTTATTCCTCTGTCTATGTACTGTAGTGGTTGTCTTCACAAAGAGTTTTTCCCCCAGGAAGGTCTATGCTCAAGCCTCATCAGATGAACTGCCTCTGTGATGCTGGTGTGCTATTCCTCCTGCAAATGTTGTGTTGTCACTGATGCTGGGGGTGAGGACTCCTGCCCAAGCACTGAGAGCAGGGTCCTGTTGAGTGGGTTCAGCAATGTTTTACAGTTTCACATTTATATTCAAATTACAAAGTC
The DNA here is from genome assembly GCA_018697195.1 of Certhia americana. NCBI lineage: Eukaryota > Metazoa > Chordata > Aves > Passeriformes > Certhiidae > Certhia > Certhia americana. The sequence goes on from CM031863.1 coordinate 3,647,113, forward strand.
ATGCTCAGGTTCTTAGGGTTCAGTGAAAGTCATCTGCTTGTTCTATGTCCAGGTCAAGTACATGTAGGGGAAGTTGTTGTTAACAGAGGCTGCACATGAGCCAGATGTGGCCAAAAGGGCTGATGGCACCTGGCTTATATCAGCAATAGTGTGGCAACAACAGTCCCCCTGTACTGAGGCCACACTTTGAGTCCTGGGTCAGTTTTGTCCCCTCACGACAAGAAAAACATCAAAGGGCTGGAGTGTATCCAGAGAAGGGAATAGAGCTGGGGAAGGGGCTGGAGCACCAGGAGCAGCTGAGGGAGCTGGAGGGGCTCAGACAGGAGAAAAGGAGGCTCAAGGGGACCTTATCACTCTCTATAGCTCCCAAAAAGGAGATTGTAGTGAGGTGAGGTCAGTCTCTACTCCCAGGTGACAAGCACTAGAACAGGAGGAAACGGCCTCAAGTTGTGCTGGGGGAGGTTCAGGTTGGATATTAGGGAAAATTTCTTCTCTGAAATGTTTTCAGGCAATGGAATGGGCTTCCCAGGGAAGTTGGAGAGTCACCATCCCTGGAGGTCTGTAAAAGATGTGTAGATGTGGCACCTGGGGACACGGTTAGTGCTGAGCTTGGCAGTGCTGGAGGAGTGGTTGGACTCAATCTTTGATGGCTTTTCCAGCCTACATGATTCTGTGATCCTGTGTTCAGTAATTAATGGAAGAAATATTTCTCTGACTGTACTAAGACTAAGACTAAGGGTCTCTGCTCTGAGGTATGGATTCAATTGATCCAGCAGCCAGAGTGATGGATAAGGAGGTGTGTGAACTCATCCCTGCAGGTTGGGCTGATGCTGTTGGCTGTGGTGCAGGCCCCAGTGCCAAGGCCAGGAGTAGCTGTCAGGCATCTGAACTGCATGGCTCTAGTCTCCATTTAAATAAAAAAAAAATTCCCCACAGGTGCTATTACCAGAATTACCAATATTAAAACTCCCGTAAGTTTGGAAAATGGGTACCCTGGGGAGGCAATAGAGATGCAGGGTCTGAAGCCACAGCCCCATCGTGGGGTGAGGGGGGGCTCAACCTGGAGTTGTTACCATGTGTAAGGTAGACAAGGCAAGCAGGAGGGTTAAATTGGTTCAATGGATCAGATTTAAGTTGAATCTGATTTAAAATGGATATACATTTGTGTGCTTGTTTGTTAGGAAAGATGGGATTGGTTGTCAGAGCCACCCATGGGAGCCACCCACATGTGGTGTTGATATGCAGTGCTGAGCATCCTGGAGTGCCCGAGAGTGAATGTCAGCTCGCTTAATCTCTGTCAGCATGGTCCTCCCTCACTTCATCCGCTCAAAAGAAAGTTTTAAAGGATGCATTTAAATAAATGTTTTTAGGATTCACTGGAGGAAGTGTGTTCCTGGGTGTCTACTGGCTCTAGTTTAACCCATGGCTCTCCAGGCAAGTGATTTTGGAATCACCTCCAGTGCCAGGGATGGAGTATTTAGTTCTTATTGTGGCTGGTAATACAGTGATTGCTCTGTGACTCAGGAGGGAAATAGCTCTGTGAGTGCTAGGCACTGTTGAAAAAGTCAGTGTTTACCATGAGGTCAGAAATCTGTAGCTGGAGCCAGATCAGTCCTTGTCTGTCACTTAAATTTTGTATATATATGTTTTGTGCTCAGGTATGTGTGTATAGATATATGTATTCCTCTTTCTATCTCTTTCTGTGCATGTATATCAAGGTTAGTAAGGAAAGAAATTGTCATAGTGTCATATAAAGAACTTTCAAATGATTTTTTTTCCATCTGAATCTAGCACAATACAAGCAAATCTCACCGCTTAAGTGCTTAATTTTTTTGACGATCTGACAGGTCACTTTGAGAACGTGCTGCATATATTGGCATGTTTGCATTTGTCAAATCCTTTGGGTGCTGCAGGGAGACAGGAGACTTTTACAGCCGGGAAAGAGCAGCTCGTGTAGCCTTTCCTACAGAAGCCTCCTCTCCCAAAGCAGTGATTTCTACTTCCCAGGGAGCGGAAGACAGCACACACTGCTCGGCTTTATTGCAAGGCACCGCACCAGCTGAAGAAATGGATCCACTCATTCAGGACAAGTAAGCAAATTCAGCTGGCTGATGAAAGGAAGCCTAGACAACGGTGTTCAAACACTCGCTCCCATTTCCTCCCCCCGTCCCCAGATGTCTGGTTTCAGTTTTAAAACATAATAACATTTCATTAAGAAGTCATAGCAACCCCTCACTAATTTGTGAAGAGTACATCGTGAGCTACATTCTGTACTTATCAACATTTGAGCACTTTAGATCTTGTTTCATCTCATTAGTGGATGTTTATGGGACCTGAGGGTTTCAGCACTCTCTGACAGCTGCACCACCACAGAGATGTCATTTCAAAGAGCTGGATATTTAAATTGCTGGTTCTGGAAAAATTTAGCCACGGGATGGCATTTACAGGAAACCGCAAACCAGAAGAATGTGTCATGTTGGAAATTGCTCAGAAAGAGTAGGAATTCTGCTCTCCCACTCTTCTCCCCCACTTTACTGGACTGAAGCCCTTTGCCCCCAGATGCTCCAGTTAGATTCATGCAGGATTTAATTTGTATGAAAATAAGTGTTCCTTTTCCTCCACTAAATCTATTAAGCAGTGCACCATTTAGTAAACTGTCAGTGGCATCTGTTGGAGAAAAGGCAAATAAAATACTGATGCACAAGGAGGTAGTTTTTCCACATTATTGATATGTGGTTTCACAAATTTATGAAAAAAATCCCGTGACACATGATTTATTTGGAAATAATCCACCAGTCTGCTTTAGGTGGCTTTGTTTCTAATAATGCTTTTCTTCCCCATCACAATGTAGGGTTTTCTCTGAAATGTACTAACAAATAGGAAAAACAAATGCAAGTGTGAATGAACAGTGTGATGTAAACGATGGAGCAGGAAATGGCATCTTAAATTTGTTTACAGTATGCTGGAAGTCAAAGCATAGGAAACTGCTTTAATAACAAGCAGTTGATAATCATGTTAATTAGGAAATCACAGAAAAAAATCACTGCCACTTGTGTGATAATTGCCTTATTAACACTGCATAGACTCTATTCATTTTTCAAGGATTACTGTGGAATTCACATTCATGTGTGCTTTTGCTAAAATGGTGGAGATTTGTTTCATTAAAGGTGGAACCTCGTGCTATCACTGGGAGGAGATAGCTGGTAAGGTCCTTAAAAATCCTTGCCAGAATGGAAATGCAATGAAGATCAATATCAGATCTTATCTGAATAAATATTTCTGAATTTTACAGTTGCTACCTGGCAAACTGTGCTTATGGAATAATAACTTTACAAATTGGAAATCTCTTGCCTCATTCATCAAGTGTAACTATACTAACACTGTCTGAGTTTGTTTCCAATTTCTATGCATGAGTTGCTGGGTGCCTTGCGATTTTGCTGGGAAATGGAAAACTGAGGGCTCTCTGAGGGGACTTGGATTTGAAAGGGAAAAAAAAAGGCAATATTTGATTTCAAAAGGCTGAAGTACAGATAGAAGCAGCACCAGAGTTTCTCTGCCCTGCTGAACAGCCGGACAAGCTGCTGAGTACCAGCACATCATCCTCCAAGAGCCTCATGCTGCTGGAGCTGTCAGAGGACACAGCAGCAAGGCCCCAAACTCCTCTGTGAGTCCAGGGCTGCCAGGGATGTGGCAGAGGATGTGCTGCAACTCTGGCATCGGGGCAGCACCAGCAGACACTGCATCTGCGGCTTTGCCCTCCCTCTCATGAATTCAAAGCACTGTGCAGGTGCTGGATGGTTTTGGAGAGGGTGAAATGGCTGCATTTAGCCCATCTCACACATTTCCAGCAGTTAGTTCAAGCTGACACTGGTAGTTTTGCTGTGAGGACCCTGCTAGTGGGAACCAGCCCAGCTCAGTACCCTGAGTACCTGAGTGTCTGCTGGAGTGGCCGTGCTTGAGAACCTGGCAGCAGCTGAGATCATCTTCAGGCTCTACTGCTTGCTCCATTTCATCTTCTTGATTCCTTTCTTCAGCTCTACTTGCACAAGGATAAAAGCTGTGCTCCTAGAGCTGTCTGGCAGCACAGCTTTCCAAGCCTGGCTTTTTTTTTTTTTTTTTTTTTTTTTTTTTATGTTACTTGAAGCAAAGTGCTTCCCTTTCTGCTATGCAGAGCTGAATGTCGTTCTGCCTCTGGAGCAGAATGGCAGCATCCGCACACACCCACACTCGTGCCATTCCTGTATCATCCTTGTGGAATATCCAGGCTATGGGCATTGGAACAGTTTGAGAAATCCACAAGGAACCTTGTGGAAGGAAGCTGAAAGCTGTAGTCCTCTGGCAGGATTTGGGATAAAATGTAATTTTTTTTCTCTGATCAAGATGTAAACTTGATAGGAACAGTTGTAGCTCTGCCTGCAAGCAAAGCATCCTGTTCCCATTGCAGGTTTGCAGCTTGGTGGAGGATCATAAGGAAAGGGAGTCAAGGGAATAATGTGGGAAAGGACTAACATTTTAGGGGAGGTTTGTACCCCTCTTCATCTTTAGACTTTTGCCCTGGATTTCCACAAGTTGTCCAATAGCATTTCCTTCCAGAACTGGATAATTCTGTCATTCTGACTCCATGGTCTGACAGAAATCTTGCTTAGGCGATCAGCTTCTCAGATCCAAGGGAAGATGTTTTTCTCTGATCTTTTTAGGGGCAAGAGAATTTGCTGAAAGAACATGGATAACCTAAAGGGACCAAACATTAAATTTTGTCTTGAGCTTGTATTGCTTGTTGTCAGGTATTTTCAGTAGTCCAGGGAAAGTTAACAGAGTGAATTCTGAAGAACAAGAGGGCATCAAGGCCCTGGAATGGCTGACTTTAAAGGCTGTTTTGAGGACTTTTCTTTGGCCAATATCCTATGTGTGTGAAGTGTTTAGTCTTTGGCAACAGACACTGATTTTTGCTCTTCATATTGGCAGTTGTGTCACCTGATGACTCAAAAGGGATTTTCTCCCTTCATCTGTGCTGGCTTCCTTCTGTTCTCAAAATCACACCTCCCTTTCTCACTGTCCTTCCCCTGTGTTTTTCCTTGCTTTGTCCCTAGTATGTGCCCTCTGGAATTCATGATGGGTCTGATATGCTGTCCAGGGGCTGAGAGGATGTTTCCAACAGATGCCTGGAGAATCACAGCAGGAATGTGCAGGATGTGCTCCAGATCTATGGTGTTGGTGGCTGTTGGGAGGACAGGGTCTATCCTGCACCTTGAGGTGCATCTCCAGATGGGAGAAGCCAATGGGCCATGCTGGTAGCCAGGACTGTCTCCCCTTCACAGAGAATCCCACTGCGGGACTTCTGCTAGGAAAGATTTATAACCCCTTCAAAAGTACTAATAAAACCAATTTTTTGTAGGTAAATTTGCCACACTTAAAGCATTACTTCTTATCTATAATCACATCTTAATCTGCTTTTGCAAAGTCTGCCTTTGTCTGAAGCATTTGTCCTTGGCCGTGGTCCATCCAGGGCAGCATCCTGGCTGCCTGGATTTGATTAAGTAGATGACTTACATCTTCTTTACTGTGTAGTGATACTCTGATCTGGACACCAGCTCAGCAGACACTGAGGTGTTTTATTGGAGTCAGGACATGCAAAAATGTACTGCTGGATTGCCTTAGACAAAGTCCTTTGAGCTGAAAATGAGGAAGCAGAAGGAGTTGCCTCAAGGGTGTGATTGACTGCTCCATTATGAATCAGCTGGAGTGACTGGAGCCACAGAAATGTCACAGTGCTGAAGCTGCTCCCTTCCCTTGCCTTACCAACACAGCCAAACACAGGTTTTTCAGTCGTTTAATCATTTTACCATGTTGATGCTGAGCAAGGGGAACAGGCACAGATCTCATTTCCTGTTGTTATCAATAGCAGTGACAGTTCATAACTCCCCAGTGAGTTAGATAATACTTTTGTTCATTTTTTACTTTCATATAAATGAACCAAAAGAACTGGCAATAAACACATGGTAGGCAAAAGCATCCTGATGCACATCACGTGCAAAATTTATACAGTGATTGCAGTAGTAAAAACAAGGGAATATTCCAGTTTAAATCCACTCTCTACTTTGATCTGGCTCACCTACATGGCAAAAAAAATTTCTTCTAGCTATGAGATAGATGTCACCTTTTATAAAGATATGAGGAAAACCAGTAATTGTTCCAGTCAACGATGACATTTGTCATATCCCATTTAGTGAACTCAATCTCTTTACTCGTTCACAGTGGTGTTTGTGAAATCCTTGATGTCTGACACATTGATTTGTGTGTAAAAAGCGGAAATACCTGACACTTGCCACAGAACAAAGTTTCCCAGCAGGTGTACAAGCTGCAGGTCCTTCAGGGCCACATGGTGAGAGTTTCTTTAGCTGCAAACCAGAGGATGCATGCAGGGGGTTAGGGGAGGCCTCATCCTGCCACATCTATCTCAGGAGCGGGGAACTGCCAGCAGGTCCCATGTCTGAGCAAAGCCTTAGAGCTCCCACAGTCCCTTACTCATGGAGAAAACTGTTTATCTAAGAAAAGCTTTATAAAAAATTTTATAATATATAAATCTTGGGATTTTGATTTAATAATATAACTGACTCAATTGATGTTTAATATCTCATTCCATGCTGAACAGAGTCCCCAAACTCATATTGTGTTGTTTATCTAAATAGCAAAATACATTTTTTTTTTTTTTCTGGTTTAAAGGTCTAGTAAGTAGATATTAGCTGATTTTAAGATACACGTACTTCATGCTCTGGGGTAAAGAAATTGTATTCTTCCCAGTTCTGTTTGACTGCAGTTCTACAGAGCAATGTTTCTTCTGCTCAGATAAATTTTTTTCCCTTTAAATGTTTAATCTGGGGATGTCATTTGACTTCTTTCTCTGTTTAGGGCGCCAGTATAAGTCATGCTGTGCAGTGCACATTTTACATGGTATTTTGCTTTCACAAAAAGCTAATGAACACGAGCATTTGGGATTCATTGGAAATGGTCTACTTAATGTGGTGCTTCTGTAGGAGATATAGTTCTTTCCAAAAGTTACTGCTTCTCCAATCCTTGCAGCTATTCCTGTCAGATACACAAGGGAGCCCTGGCAAGGACATGGAGTACACAGGCTTATTTTAGTGCCAAAATGGCTCTAATCGATCTTATTTATTCTTTACACTAGCATTCAACAGGAAGAAAAGCTTCAAATTCAGACTTGTGGCAGCAACTTCATTAGGGCATAAGGAATACAGAGAACTTCAGTGCTTGGGACACTTCTTAAGAGACTTTTCAGAGTATTTCCATATCAACAGGAGTCTAACTCTGATCTTATTCTTCCTGAAGCCCACAATGACTTTCCTATTAAATGCACTGGCTCAGCATTGGCTGTTAATAAAAGAGGATGATTGTCCTTCATACTAAACCTTTCAGCCCAGATCACTGTAAAAGTGGTATTAGTGTGATTAAGATGATCCAGGCCAAGACTATTTAACTGCTTAATCTTAGAAATGAGATAGCAAGATTGCAGTGTGAATGCCTGGGCTGCAAGTTCGGCACAAGAGGTGCTTTAAAAAAAATATGTCTGTAAAATTGTCTTGCCTGTCCATGAAAAACACTGGATGAATGCATTTTTTTGCCACTTTTACAGTGAAAACAGCAAGATGCCCCATCCCTGGAAGGGTCCAAGTTCAGGCTGGATGGGCTTGGAGTAACCTGGGACAGTGGAAGATGTCCCTGTCCCTGGCAGGGGATGGAATTGGATGGTGTTTAAGGTCTCTTCCACCCTAAACCACTCTGAGATTGTGCCATACAAGCAGACCAAATCATCATCTGCTGGGAAGTTTTCTGGGCTCCTCTCAGAGGGTATTTGGGGGACAGAGGTGAAACCCAGCAGTTATGTGGCTGCTGTGCCCTAAAAAGGGAGCAGACCATGGCTGGTCCACTGCCCCCTTGAACCAATCATTGTGGAACCAGAACAGTTTCAGGCTGGAGGGTTTGTTCACCCAGTCCAAATTTCCACCCACTTTAGATACCAAAGCTGTGTGTGCTGCCAGCTCTCTAATGAATCCCTTGTTCTTTAATGTATCAATCTTGATAATTCCTCTGTGAAGTTAGGAAAAGCACAGAAATTTTAATTGTGGTTATTAAAAGCCACCTAGATCCTTGTACTGAAATCCAAAGGTACCTGTGAGATTTCTAGAAAAATCTCCTATCAGGAAATCTGACAGGGAACTAAATCTGCATCCTTTTCATTACAGACTGCTGCTGTAAGGTTTCAAATATCTTCTCATCAGGGACATCGTATTTACTGTGCTATCCATTAGGGAGATGATTGCTCCTGGAAGAGATGCCAAAATACCACTGTTTTTGATGTGTGAATGTTCACAGTCACCTGTATAAATAGCAGTAGGCTGCTGGAGAAAACTCTATTGATGCTTTTTGCTTTTGCTTCTGGGATTTGCTTTATTTGCCTTTCATGATCAGTGAGAATTGTTGTGGAAGTGCTTCCCCAGAACAATGCTGTGAGGAGCAGGGGGGCAGTGGGTGAGCACTGAGGTCCTGGGGGCCTGAGCTGTCAGATGGAGCTGATTTCTGTCTGCAGCTGTGAGCTTAATTTAAAAAATATTCGGTGTCTGCACTGGGTTTTATTTCTAGAGCCATAGTTTGAGCCAGAGGAGGGGCAGGGATGTGAGAAGTGTTATCACTTATTGTTGCCCTGTACTGTGCTGCACCAGAGCAGCAATAGATGCCAATGGATTTCCGGTGGATAATTCAATGGCAACTTTCTTCTGAGCACTGCAGCGTGGGAGCCTTTGAAAGAAAGAGGTTAAGAGACAAGTAAGTAGGATTGGAGTGCTATTATTACAGCTATTTTTCTTTACTTCTAATACATGTCATCCTCTTTTATTAGGAGCTGACTGTTGAACCAGGAAAACTGATGCCACAGTGTACAAATGATGCCTAGGCAAGGAAGGAGCACTGATAAGTGATATGTAGTATATCGACCTTTCAGAAAAATTGAATAAAAATACACATGGTTTGAGACTTTCAAACGTAAAAGATCACCTGCATCCTCTCATTGTGCACAGAGAGTACCTCTAGCAGTGACATGGGAAACAAAGCCACCACCATCCCCACTGTAACCTCCCAGCCACAAGAATGAGGACACCAGGCATTGTGTCACAGCTCTTGCCATGCCAGGGAGCTGCAGAGAGAACTGGGAATACCAGAGATGTCCCATTTGAGTGAATGCTTCCCATGTCCCAGCTGTACAACTCTTAAGCTCTCCATATACTATTCAAATATCAATTAATTCATGTTTGCTGTGGTGTGTGATGTAACCATATATTCAGGGCTTCTTTGTTCACTTAGCAGCAATGAGATGTCACAGGAACATCTACTGAGAGTCTGAGGAGAAAAGTCAACTTTTAAGTGCAGTGTTGTGAGCTTCCAGTGTTTTTCTATGAATTTGTACTGCCCTCTCCCAAAATCACACTCTTGTCTTTCCCACTTCTCCATACCCATAGTTACCCAGCCTTCTTGTTCCACATGTGAGGTCACTGTGTTTGTCTAAAACACTAATTTTTTATAGGTTAGAGTTTATCTTAAACACTTTTTTTTAAAAAACTTTTTTTTAACATTTTTTTAAATGCTGTTTAGATGCATTTGATGTGAAACCTACCTGACTTCTTTGTCTTCATAAATGAGATTTGTGCATTCTGCTCTGCAGAGTCTGTTAAGCTCAGCAATCTGGGACCCTTGACTGGGAGGTTTTGGTTGACCTTGTGCTTGGCTACAACAAGGAATCTGGGGAGGGGGGGGAAAAGTCAGCCATCTGGACACAGCTTGGTTACATCCCAGCTTTCTGGTACATTATGAAAGAATTCTCTTAGAGCAGAATTTACAGCAGTGGAAATGTCCTAGACCAGCTGAATATAGCTTGGGTGGAGGAGTTTTTGGTCAAATTCTCTAATGGAACCCAAACATGTATCTACAAAGAGAAAATAGAAGTAATGAGGCTGGGGATGAGTCTGAAAACTTGTGAAAGTTCTGCATGTGGACATTCTGTAAGCAGAGAATACATTCATACATAAATACTCATCTATATTCACTTGGATCAGCTTTCCATTAAGGAATGTAGCTGAGGAGATTGGTCAATTTTTATTTATTTTTGTAGATGAGTGACTGATTTCAGCCTGTGTGTCCTCACAGGGACACTGAGTGCCCATGCTCAAGAGCTTGGAGGAGCCTGTGGCTGGCTGAATGCTGGGCTGGGGATCCCTGAGATGTGGGAGGAGGCTGCTGAGGGAGAAAATAATTCACAGAGAAAACAGCATTCCTCAAAGGAGAGACAGAAATTAAAAAAAAAAAAAAAAAAAAAAAAGGCTCTAAAATAATCTAAACATGGGTTTTCTTCTTCCAGTGTTTATTGTCATCGGGGAAATTAGGGCAGAGGTGTAACAGGAATTTAGGAAAAGCTGATTTACAGAAAGTGCCATGTACCATGCTGCCAGGTAACCTGAGTTTTCTGATTTCTCTTGATGCTTTTTCAGTTCTTTTTCACACATTTTATCCTTGTTTGGATATTGAGAAGGTGGGTACAAAGAGAGAAGGGAACAGACCAAATATCACTTGTGAATTTGACTAAGATCTGGGCTTTGTGTTCAGCTGGTAGAAAAATCAACCAGCTGAAGCGTTAAAAGATGGATTTTCTTTTAAATTAATTAGGTTGGATTTCACTTGGTGTTCCACATCACAGAACTGTCAGTCTTCCTTCTGTGAACCTGGAAGCTGTCGGTCATATGGAAGTGAAGGACATATACATGTGAGGGTGGTGGAAAATTTTCATTTTGACCTTCAGCAGTTGTTCTTTGAGTAACACAGAACAGAACTGCTGAGGCCTTGTGAGTGACCAAGGTCTCTGTGAGATCTTTAAAATAGGGGCAAGAGCATTGTTTAAGGAAATTGCCTTTCTCTAAGCAGGAGTAAAAAAACTAGCAAGGAGACTGGGAGGTTAAGGGAAGTAAATAAGATGTAGGGAGTGAAAGGAGAGCCAGGAGGATTGTTATCAGGGGAGACTTTACTTAGCTTGGCACAGATGGCCTCTGAGTTTTGGCTAAGGAACAGCTGGAAGTGGAAAATCTGGAAATCTGACTGATTCTTTGGCCTGCTGTGTACAGGCCATTCTGTCATTTTCTTGGGGGAAAAAAAAAAAAAAAAAAAAAAAAAGGTCTTTTTCTACATGAACACTCCCTGTCAGGATTTTGGGGGTGTGAAAATTACCTGTCAGCAAAGGTCCATAATGACATTTTGTAATGCATTGTCTCTTTAATAAAGTGTAATTAAGAGCTGATTAAGGGAATCATCACCTAAAGAAGCTGCAGCAGAAGGTATTGAGACCTCCATGTGTGCTCCCTTCCCAAGCTCCTGCCACAGAGGAGGTCAGAGAGCACCTGAGGGATTGCCACACTCTGGGTGTGAATGCAGCTGTGCCAACAGCGGGGAGAGAGCTGGGAAAGCCCAGCTGTGTTTCTGGACACTGCTGGAACTCTCAGGAACAGGAAGGTAAATCAAATGTACAAATTCTGCAGGTACAGAGGAGACTACAGGGCAGCAGTGACTGCTCCCCCATTGCAGAGTCTGACCCCTGAGCATCTTACTTTCCCTCCTGAGAGAGCCACAAAAAATTCAGCCTGTTAATTTACTTCAGAGACTGTAGTGTAAAACAAAGGGAGAAAGCCAAGCCTTCAGGGCGAGATTTTTAATCTTTAGGTTCAATTTAGACTCTTGCTTAAAGTATGCATTGAAATAGTGTTACATGTGTAATTAGCAAATTAATAGCTCATCACGTTATGCAGAAATGTCAGCCCCAACAAATGTCATTGTTATTTCTTTTACAAGCTCAACTTCTCATTTTTAGACCAATAATTTTGTCTCCATTGAGAATGGGCTGTTTCACTGCTGATTAATGGAACAACGTGTATAAGAAGGCTGCAATTCTAACATTTTGAATGCTTAATTGACAGTAATTGATACTTAAACAGTCTGCATACATAAATATGTTTGTTTTGAAGGTGATGTTCTCCAGGCTGCTGGAGACAGAGGTGAGGTTTGTTTTAGAAGTAACAGGACATTTTATTCCCCTTTAAGCCATACTGACACATGCTTCATGCTGCACTGTGGGATGAAAAACTCATGGTTTGCTGTAGGAACACAGTTTCAGGGCTGGGACAGACTGGTGAAGAGTGAAAATGTGGATTGTGCTTCAGTTTCTGTGGAAATCTGCTTTACCACTGCCAAAGGCATCCCGGGATCTGATAGCTCAGCAATGAATTCATCTCTAATGTTACAGACTGCACAGCACTACAAAAAAAAAACCCCACAAAACCCCCTCCAAAAACCCCTGATAAATAATGAAAATACTGTATTGCACTGCATTATACCTACCAGAAAAAAATGCAAAATGAAGCATTATTTCCATTCGGGTACCTGCCATTTAAAATTAGTTACCCCCCAGTTAGCACTCGTTTTTTATTTGACTGGATAATTAGATGGTGATTTCATTTTGTTAGAGTAAGTGCAACAAATTGATCACATTATTTTCAAAATGCTTTGCTTTCTTAAAAGTAATTGAAAAGCTGGGACCAGAAAACCACCATCAATACCCATATTTATCTAATTTAAAGTTTTATAGAAAGTTTTCAGGAGGGAAAATATATAATGAGATGACTTTTGATGCTCATAAAAATAAAGTGGGAGTGGGATTTTTTTTTTGGTTTTGTTTTGGTTTGGTTTTAGCTAAACCTCTTTACAATGGAAAAATCTGCAAGAAGTGTTTGAAGGTTACTGTGAGATAACACAACTGGTTGGTAACTCCTTTTTTAGTTGTTTTATCCTAATTAAAATCCAGAATGTTGTTTACTGCATGATATTTATTTAATTGAGGTGTGCAAAGCCCCAGTAACAATTTACTTTTATTGTTTCAGCAGTTCAGCTTAGTTTCATTTTGATCACACAAGAGCTACCAAATAAACAGTTCATCTGCATACCAGAGATTATTTTTTTGTTTTACCTGGTGGGAATTTTTCCTTGCAGATTAACTCTTTCTGCAGCAACTTTGACATTATTGTAATTACACTTCATGTATAACCTATCACATCAGTAGAAGGAAAAAAATAAAAGAAGCAGCCATTAATTTTGCTCATTCAAATTGTGTTTGCTTGCGAGAAGACAGGCTATTATTTCTTCTTACAAAAGCCATAATGAGAAATTTTCTGAGCTGATTGTTCAGATCAAGCAAAGGGCAATGTGCAATTGATTAAAGTCCACCCAAAGTCTTGAGCCTGAGAGTATTGAATGGGAAAGTAAATGTTGGTTTTAAGTCCCAAAAGACTTAGGTAGACCCTGGGCATGGGTCATCTGGGATTTTTTTATTTAAAAAAAAAAAAAAAAAAAAGAGGACTAGATTAGCTGGAAAGGTTAAAAACTCAGAGAGAAAAATAAATAAATAAATAAAAACCCAACAAAATAAAACAAAAATAAAGACACTTCAAAAAAAAAAAAAAAAACCAAACCAAACCCAGGAATATCTGTTGTAGGAATTCATACCTTGAAAAGCACTGTTGATAAGACACAGATAAAATCTTTTCTTGCCTAGAGTAAATGCCACTTAAATTTGTAAGTTCATTTGATATTCCCTTTTCAGAGATTATTTCCCTCCTACGATGTTAGCACCTTTGTTTCCCCACACGCAGCACCAGGCAAATAACAAGCAATATGAAATTTGTTAAAAATATCAGTCAGCCTGATGGCCCTTAGTTGATTCTATCCATAATCTCCGTGGGCAGACATGCCATTTCACAGGATCCGATCAATAAGGCAGCAGCAGCAGCAGCCTGGGAGCTCCAGCAGAGTGTTAATAAATCCCACTTTTCCAGAAAGCTGTATATGAACTCGCGTTGGAGTCACTTGGAGTTTGGTGAGCTGATCAATGGCAGGGTTGGACTCAAAAGCCAAGTGAAAAGAGAGAGAAATTATTCTTCTCCCACAAGTAGCACTGCCACAAGGAATATGAGAAACTTTATTGTGTCGTAGGACTTGCTGCACCAAGCAAAGTATTCAAGGGCCAACCTCCAAGTTTTGAAGTGTGTGAAAATTACAGGAGTAAGTTAATGTGCCATATGTCAATCCCAAATAGTTACTGCCATTTACACAGGCAAAGGAGAGGGGGAAAATATTTCCTGTCACAGTGCACTCTGGGAGCTGCTCATCCCTGACTTTCTTCATCAGAGAAGAAGTTTCAGTTGCACAATCCCTTAAAAAAGGAGTAGGAAACAATTTTAGATGTTCCTAGGTGGATTTTTCCATGAAGAAGCTATGCACTGATGGGAAAGGGTGAATAGAAAATGATGGCTCTTCAATTCTAGTCTCTGTCTCACAGTGCTGCAGTTGTGCCCTGGCCTGGTGATCCCAGACCTGTTATGGGACAAAATGTCAAGAGATAAATTGGTACAGCTCTGCCCATGGGATCATGAGCACTATTCCTCTTCCCTCTTCTGCCTCATTTACTTTGCTCTCTTTACTTTGTCTTCTCTAACCCGATTAAGTACACAACGAATAACCAAATCCAGTGTTGGAACTCACAGTAAATGTGCTATGTGTGTGTTCTAATGGGAAAAAGAAAAAAAAAGAAAAAAAAAAAAACAAAACCCCAAACTTTTCCAAGCAAGAGATGGAGAACCACTAAGATTGTTCTTTCTTCAGTTAGAAACTTCCTTACCCATGAAAAGGCTCAAAGGACAGTGCAGAATTTGGACTTCTTGGATAAAAGGGTGTGATATCACCATGTCAAACACTACTGCATTTGAAAAGGAGCATTTGATGGAAAAGTTTCCTCTGGGTGGAGAAGGGCTCAGCTGAGGGGGTTTTTTGAGTGGTCATAGTTACACACTGGGGTATCTTGTCTTCTGTATCCTGGTGGAAAAGTGCATCCTTCTCTACTTGACCTGCCTGCAACCCTGATATTTTCCTTGTGGTTAAACAAAGGATATTTTTTAGCTGATACTGTATGTGGTGAAAACCACAGTTTCATTTCTTGAGAAGCCAGCTGGATTCTTCTGGTACTTCCAGCTGTTTCAGCATAATTTTGCATCCCTGAAAAGAAGTTTTGGAAATACTTATTGAAAAACTGTAAATGTCTGGTTTCCTGAAAATGTCTCTGGCCTGATAACCAGAAAGAGGAAGGACACAAAATGCTGTGTCCAGTTGTAATTTTAACAGAAAAGAAGGGGCAACATGTAAGTAATTTCCACCCTAGGCAATTTCTTGTTAGTGTTCACCACACTAAAGTGTTTTCTCAGGGATCTTTTTTTTTTTTAGGGGACAAAATGCAAGAGTTGAGTGGTTTTGTAGCTTGAAATTTGAAACCCCAGCAGCTTTACTTGTATGCACTGGATCATGTAAGGTGTTTTATCTCTGGTTAGGAGTCTGTTTCCTGTGCCCAGCAAAGTCAAAGAAAGGACTTCTATTGATCTGACAGAGTTATTATTAGAATGAGATAATTGTGAGGAGGTAGACGAGTGAAAAAAATGAATAATTATTTATGCATAAATATGATTATAAATTTAAAATTAATGTTCTAATTATATTCTTTTTATATTCTGGGATTTTAATTTTAAATTCACTTCTTTGGTGATTAATCTTGCCTTAAATAAATCTGCCAAAATATGAAACCCAAGGAACACAACGGGACAAGAATGGAGTCAAAAGAAAGTCTTTTAATTATGTGGATATTTATAAAACGGTCCCTGCTCTGGCACTTACCTAACATTAGGGTTTTTTCTCTCTTAGTTCCTGTTTTTCCTTGTTTGTACCCTTGCTGGTTGATTCCTAAGTGAAGGCAATGGGAGTTTTTTCCATTAACTGCACTGAACTATGAAACAGGCACCACGTGTCACCACATGCATCAACCCATCAGTTTAGGCATAGTGCCTTCTTTTTTTTTTTTTTTTTTTTTTTTTTTTTTTTTTTTTTTTTTTTTTTCTGAATGAGACAAAATAATAACTCTGCAGGGCAGCTGATCACCTTATTATTTTCCATAAATCTACATTACTGTTGCACACAAGAACTGCCTCTCTGCCAGAGGAGAGATTCAATTAAAAGGCTGCCAGAACAAATGTACCTGCCCTGCATCCCAAAGTCAGATGTGTTTGGTTCCACAAAATACCAGAGCAGCTTTCTCAGATGGAGTCCCTCTCCTTGAAATGTCTCCCCATCATTTTTACAGAGTTTGCTTGAGGAATCAACAGCTGAAGTGTCTTGTACTGCCCTGATGAATGATAGCTCACTTATTCTCTATCTCGACAGAGTTCATGTCATCTTAGGGTAGAGTTTTTCACTACAGGTGATATTAGAGCTCTCATTTAGCCAATTTTTTAGTAATAGTATCTAAAAGTGTTGCCTCTTGTTTAGTGTAGGAGCTTTCCAGTCCTCCACAAGTGCCAGGTGGAATCATGGCAAAAAATTCCAATAATCAAAAGATACAAAAATAAGATACTTTTGTCAGAAGCCACTCTTAAAACTGGGAGGATTTTTTCAGGTGCCCTGTGCTTCCAAAAAGAGTCCATTTCTCACGTGCTTCCAAGGTCTTACTTAGAAATAAAACCAAACAGAACATCGAAATCAGAAATTCACCTTAAGCCCTTTCCCATAACACAGATGGGAGAATGTGTTTAAAGGGTATTTTAATTATTTACTACCAGTATAATACAAATATTGAGGTCATATATTTAAAAGTATGTATTTGGAAAAAAAAAAAAAAAAAGTTTCCTGCTTTTATTTAATTATGTATACAAGAGAAAAGTTTGTGCACCTTAAGCCAAAACTTAAAACACTGATCTGACATCTGATTTCTTTTTTTTAAGTATTATTTATCTTTTTTACTTGTTGCTAAGTTGTTTTTTTTCTCAGGGTTACATACATCAGTCACCTCTTTCAGTAGCCTTTTCTTCCTCATGTGCAGTATCTAATAGCAGCATAAATGCTCCCTGGAATCTCACATTTAGTTATTCACTTTGATGTTTTTAGTAAGCTGTTCAATACTAAATTTTATTTTGTTGCCTTACAGCAACAAAAAAAAAGTAACATTATCAATTTTTTTCCACATTGATTGATCTCATATTTCTTTATTTCTGTAGCTATTTAGCTAATATAGAATGGTTTGGCTTGGGAGTGACCTTAAAGATCATCTCATTCCAATCCCCTGCCATCAAATCAAATGAGCTTCTGTTTAGTAAGAAAATATGACTATAAGGCTTCTCAGCAAAGTCAGACCACTACAGACCTCGTTTGTTCTTGGTGCAAGTGTCCAAGAGCAAAAGAGAACAGGGGTTGGGAGTGGTTGTATAACAGAAAAGAGAAACTGCAGAGATTTAAAAAAAAATAAAAGATTAAAAAAAAAATAATAATGGTAGCATGAGTTGCATCGAGGATCAGATATTTAAAGGGAAGAGTGTAATGTTCTGCCTTAAAGAGAACTTGAGGAAATCCATCTAGAGCAATGTGCATCAGCATAAAACAGAGTTTAATGTCAAGGGATGCCAGTAATTGTAGCATTACCTGTGCCAGTGACAGGCAATTTAAAGCTAAACCCACATATTGATGGCCTTTGCTGTGAGCTCCCTGCCCTGGGTACCTTGGAGAGTGTGATGTGAGAAACATCCCAACCTCTTCCCTTCTCAGGAGTAATTAGGTACAGGAAGGTGTAGGGAGATCTAGGGGATGTGTAAGAATCTTTTTTTATTCCTGTTCCCATGGTGCAAGAGTGATTCTGCCCTAAGCTGAACATGATCCCTCAGGAAACCTTTTTGAGGTGAGTTTCTAGCAGTGGAGTTGGCTCACAGCCTTCCAGCAAGCCTTGGACACAGCAGGTATTTTCCTACTCTTTGCCAACATTCTCATTTTCAAAGCTATGGCAGAACTGGAGACACGGTTTGAGGAAAATCAGTTTAGACCCAAGACAATTTAAAATGATTTTAAGAGTAAAAAGCAGTGAAGAGCCTGTGTTGATCCTGTTGTAAAAGGTGTGTACGTCATACCTGCCATGAACTCCACTAAGTTTTCATTTCTCTGAACTTCTGGCAGTATTTTTTTTTTTTTTTTTTTTTTTTTAAAAAAAGAAAAAAAAAAATCCCCTCCAGCAAATATATAGATATTTTTATCCCAGCAAATGCCTAATGGTATGAGAATTTCTTTGATGACTTGAAAGATGTATTTAATACTGCTTTATGCTTTAGTAGCCCATCCAAGGAAAACAGCAGTGGCATTTGTGGTTTGCATTTGAATTTGGGTGGTTTTGCCTCCTGAAGTGCCATTGCAGAGTGTGCGAGTGAAGCCAACAACTTTTTTTACATCTTTCTAGAATTACACAGAAAACAAGGCAGTATTATTTGAGAGTAGCAACACATGGAAAACCTGCAAGAGTGAGCGAGCTGGGGTCTCCTTGGAGGATGATTCTCTTTATCCCTCTCTCTACAACATCGTGGAAAACAGGAATTCTGCACAAGCTTTGTCCAGAATATCCTCTCCTGCTCTGGGATGTCTCTGCCAGCGAGCTGCGACTCTACCAACTGTCAGAGAAACAAAAGCTCTTTCCAGCTCACATCACCCAGAAATAGCCTAAAATCCATCCTAGCCCAGCTCTCCACTCTCTATTTTATCGTCCCGCCCCAGTTCTGTGGGGAAGATCCTAAATCTGCCGGGGACTTTTTTCCTGCAGGCCTGTCCTGGAGCACCCTGCGGGCTGGGCTGCAGGATGCTGTGCCTCAGCCTCCTTTCAAGGCACAGGGCACAGAGAGGGGTCAGAGCTCTTTGTGGCCAGAGATCCAAGGGAAATGCAGCTTCACTCGCTCTCAAAGACAAAATCTTGCAAAGGCTTTCGGGGCAACAGATATGTAATATCTCAATTCTATTCTGAAACTGTCAGACAATAAAATAACAATGAGTCCCTGGCCTGATAATCACATTTCAAGCCAAAGGGAAAAAAATACTTTTATTTCTCAGGAAAAATCTGACTATGCTGGTTATATGCTGACATCCAGAAATCCTCAAGGAGGAGACAGTAGACACTAGAGGGTAAAATGTGGGATTTCCCATTTAGTTTACAGATAGCTGGATTTATAACAAATAGCAGTATGAAGTTATGTGCACAGTGCAATGTACTGACAGAAGCTGTACTCTGCAGAAAATACTTTGTGTGCATTATCTCTGTGTCATAGACAGAACAGGATGTGGGATCGTGGATGCAGATCCACTCCTGGACCTGGCTCAGAAAAAGAGGTGCAAGAATTTTGTTTGATCATACCCCTACAAATTACTGGTGTAATCATTGTTCTCTGCTTAAAATGGGAGTTTCCATAGCAGCAAACATAATATTATTAATTGGTAGGAGAAGTAGGTGATACATCAAACATTACTTGAAAATTTGTAATATTATTTTAACTTCCTCTGATCAGGAACAGCTCCTAGGGGATTTGTTAATGCATTTTCAAGTACACCTTTAAAACTTTCCTATTTAGTTTTAGCACTAAATGCATTAGTTCCACCAGAACAGAATATATCTACCAGACACTCTGAACCCTGGAGCTCCCCTCCCTCATACATTGCTGAGAAACTTTGTGTTGGGAACTTGGAGATCACGGATGACACTATTCCAGCTACCTACATCAAAATTTCTTGATTGCTTTACAGACTTGGCTTACTTTGCAAATCCTGCAAGTACATTTCAATCAAGCTTGAATTTGACTTAAAAATAAAAATATTTCATCCAAGAAATTGGATTTTTCAATTTATTATAACTTTTAAAAAGATTCAAGCTAGTGTGGATGACCCAATATAGAATGACTATGATGTTTTAAAAATCATCAAAGCAATTCTTTCTTATCATGTGAATTTGCTTGCAAGTTTGACCTTACTTGCTACATTTTCTACATGTACTGCAGTGCTTTAACCACATCATTTCCAGTAATCTTTCATGGCTGCAGCTCTACTTAGAAAGTAGAGATGGATAATAGCATTTCATTGATGTCCCTTTTCTTTATATCAAACTAATTTGAAAATTGAATGCATTGAAGCTACAGGGAAATTGAGGGTGAAGCAATGTCTCCTTTTTATCCTATGGAAATTATTTATGATTTTTCTGTAGAGCGCACAAGTTAAAAGCTGCAGTAGAATGGTGTTCCTCTCTTCATCTGTGAAATTCAGGAAATGATAGCTCTTATTTGTGTAATCTTAGTGCTGTTGTAGGGAATCGATTGCTGTATGTACTGTACAAGTTACATTCTGGCATTTCCTACACAGATAAATTAAAATAAGGCTTTTCTGCACGTTGGAGTGAGACTCGGAAGAACAGATGACAGAACTTATTAAGTCTGTGAATTGAGTTAGGAGGGGCTGTGATTCCACCAACATAAAGAGAAGTGGTTTCTGAGGTTTCTAGATAAAATTGTTTCTTGTTGATCAAAGTTCAAAAAGTAAAGCAGAAAAAATAATCTCTTTTTCATGCAATGGTTGGGACTCTCTATTCAATAACTTCTTCCTGTATGACCCCAACACTGGTGGTTAAAGCCTCCACTTACCAAGGACCCCAGAGCCATGGGATGGCTTGGGTTGGAAGTTCATCTCATTCCATGATGCCCTGCCATGGGCAGGGTTGCCTTCCACTGTCTCAGGGTAACCAAGCCCCATCCAGCCTGGCCTTGGACACTTCCAGGGATCCAGGGGCAGTCACACCTTCTCTGGGCACCCTGTGCCAGGGCCTGCCCACCCTCACAGGGGAGAATTTTTCTTAATACCTAATCCCCTGCTGTGTCAGTTTGAAGCCATTCCCTGTGTCCTGTCACTCCAGGCCCTTGTCCAAAGCCCCTCTCCAGCTCTCCTGAAGCCCATTTAGATCCTGGAAGGGTCTCAACTTCTCCTCAGAGCCTTCATTTTTCAAAGCCATACTAAAGAATAGTAAGGAATGTGTTATGAAAAATGCAGATTAACACAGCCTCCATCATCTCCTCAGACACTCTTCTCTTTTTTCCTGTGTTTTACTGGCCCCAAGATACAAACACAGCTTTTTAATAAAGAACTCAGATGCAAAGTGATAAGAGCTGAAGGGTTTGAATTGGGAAGCTTAAAACCATGAGCTCGTGCAAACAATACTCTCCATACAGTGTTTGATACTGGTTTTACTTAATGTGTGTGTTCAGTCTTTGGAATAGCTTTAAGTGTTATAATTACAACTCTGCTGAGTGCATTGGGCTTGAGGCCACAGCTCTCAAGACAGGTACCTATGAACCTGGTGTCTGCACAGGGTGTGACCCCATTAGCTGGGCAGAGCTGAGTGAATTTGAGTCACAGCTGTGCTTTGGGGAAATCTTCATCTTATTCCAATGTAATTAAGGAAATCCAGGCCGCAGTGGTTCAACACAGAGTGTTTTATGCTCACTCAAGTAGCATTACAGGGAATTGCTGAAGAGGTGTATTAAATTTTCAAGGATTGTAATCTGGGACTTTGATTGCCAAGCAAAGCACCGAGACGGGTATTTGATGTCTTGAATGTCACATTTTTTCCACTTGTAAAGACGGTATTGTCAAACAGGATAATTCACTCTTCTGCCGAAACAAGTTCTGTAAATGAAGTTTGTACATCATAACTATTTAATATATCAAATCTTCCTACACTGCATGTTCTTGGCAGCACAGCTGGTGCTCCAGGGACGGGCCAGCTGTGACTCTGTGGTGGCAACAGGCAGCCTGTGCAGCATGACCAGGGACACACATTCCATGCTGGCCATACAGGCTGAGGGAGACAGGCCACATCCCAAGCTGGGGTTTTACTCTTTGGATCTTTGTGCAGCAATAGAAGAGTGAAATTTTGCATCTTTTACATGTCTCAAAAAAGGCAGAATGGAAATTCCCACTAGAACAAGGTCAGGATGATGAAAGTGACATGAAAGAGGGTCTTTTGAGAAGGATGGCATTGACAATCTTGGGCTTTAGAAGGAGGAAAATGTCTCAGGGAGTTGGTAATGGGACAGAGATTATATTTCCTATAGGTCACTGTCTCTGTTCCTGCTCGGATCAGCGGTGGTGGCTGAACATCACAACGAGCCCGTGGCTGGGTTAGGCTGGCGCTGTGAATGTGCCGACTGTTCCAGCCTGTTTTCTTGTGGGATTATTCACATCTCAGAAATGCCATCTTGACTCTAACTGCTGTCCCCATTAGCACTGTAAACAAGGAGGTCAAGGACCCAGCTGGAACAAAGGCTGAGCTATTGCCTCCTTTCAAGCTACACTGAGCCTGGGAGCTCACAGGGAGGATGCAGTCCCTCTGTAAAGAGATTTCCATCTGCAAGGCACTCTTCTTAAAGGGCTCAAATGTCCAGCTACACATAAGAACTCATTAGAAATTAAAATAATGTGATTAAGAGTTTAAAAATGAGTAGTTCAGGCTCTAAGAGAGAACAAATAGTGCATACCTAAGAGAAAAACTGCAGCATTATTTTGAGGATGGTGTTCTGCCTTAGCCTGGAAACATTCTTTAAAAATCATAATAGTATTTGCATTTCTAATTTTACACATTTCTAATCCCATACATTTCTAATCCCGTGCATTAGCATGGACATTAGGCACTGAAATACATTTAATCTCATTTTCTCCTCCTAAAGCAGAATCTGTGCTTCATGACCCAGTGATTCCCTGATGGAGAACTGACTGACCCCTTTTTAAAGGGAGAGCTACCTTGAATCTTCCAGCTTCTAAACTGTGATTTGCTGGATGAGACAAACTGTTAAAATATTGGGAAAAAAATAAAATTTAAAAAAAAAAAAAATAAAAAAAAATTGGAGGGAACAGTATCCCTTTAATTCCAAGCCTAATGATGTTGTCATCTCTTCAGGTTGTTCCAAGAGCACATAGTGATTAATGAGTTAAGTAAGAAATAGTGAGCATTTATTTGTCCAGTTGCACCCTTATTTACTGGAACACAGAACAAATGCTGCTTGTCTCCACTCATCTGTGAGAAGTAAATTAAATGCTTCTACCTCTAAACCCCAATGGTAATAGTATTTATCTCCCAGGGATGCCGACACAGACATTGAACACTTTAAAGGGTTAACTGTTGGGTCTTTGGAAAGGACCTGAGTGCTGCACAGCCCAGCACCCCACCATCCTTTAGGATCCACAGCCCCAGGGAGGGGCTCCCTGTCCTCTTTGTCAGAGGACAGATCAGAGTTGGAGATGGAATCAGAGGGGTTGTGCTGCTCCAGGGCCAAGGCTTCTTCCATTGGGATGTGGAGGCAAAGGGTCAGCAGGACCCTGCCACTTTCACAGACAAAACCAGCTTGGGGTGGAGCACAGGGACCCCCATGTCACTCAGGAATGAGCTTTGGGATCACAATTAGCAGTTTGTCTTTATTGCAGAGAGCAGAACTTCTCTCAGCTGTCTGCTCTGGGGGATCCAGCTGTGCTAGGAGAAGTTGTGCCTCTGGACACAAGAATATCTGCTGGGATCCATGGAGCTGTTCCTCATCATTGCTGAACCTGCACAGCCTGTAGGTACTTTGGGCAGTTTGACAGGAGAAATAAGATGTAGGGTTAGGATTTTTTTGGACCCAATTTTGGTTCTCATTCACAGGTGGCATGGTAATGGATGAAGTCAAGAGAGATGTGGATGTTCCTTGGTAGTGGCATGACCACATAATCTCTTTTATTAATTCATTAATTAATTAAACACCATTTGAAGCTGATTTGGTTTATGGTGTACTTTTATCTCTGCTGCCCTCCCTGGGACACTGTCCAAATGATGATGTCTTACAAGGAGCTGTCAAACTAAGCCTTGCTATTCCTAGAGGAAACATATGGTAACTTACACCTTGGCAATGTCATCCTTGACCCTGAATACTTCCTTCCTCCTGATACCTACTCCTTCTTCTCCCTGTCCCATCCAGCCTTTCCTGGGTGTTTAAAGATATGTGACATAAATCTGATTTTTTTGGTTTCAGGGTAATTAGCAATATCCTGGGCCTATGTTTCTAGAAGGAAACCTCAAGTAAGAAGTGTAATATCAACATAAAGTCTAATTTTTCTGTCAGTGTTATTTTGGAGTGATTCAGTGTGTGTGTCTGCAATGTGACTAGAAGGTTGATAAAGTAATTACCGTTTTTATGAATCTTGGAGTTATTATTCCCTTAGTACAAGCCCTTGTAACTTGTCAGCTTCGGGGGGAACATTCATCACAATTTTTTTTTTTTTTTTTTTTATAATGGCGACATGATATGAAAATGGCTTATACAAGAAAATTCACCTTACATGTTCTAATAACTGCTTTCAATTTGTTCTTCCCATCAGAATCATTAATATGCAAATACAATACAAAATTCTGATGTCAGATCATAGACCTAATCAGTATGTTCTACTTTGTATATAATATTTGCTATTATTCTAGAAAAAAATGCAAAATACATGAAAAAAAAAAAAAAAAAGGCATAAAGAAAATCACGAATTTTTTTTTTTAAAAAAAAAGAGAAGGAACAATCAATATTGGAAAAAAAAATTAGTCCTCTAGGTCAACCACTGGTAGCTATCCTTTTGAGACAGCAAAAACATCTCAATAAGATCCCTGGAAAACAATAGTTTGTGATGTGTTTGTTTTCTATTGTACCAGAAGATCATATGGACCCTCATATTTGTGATTTCATCTGATTTGCTCTGGACTATTTTGTAATATATTTAAATAAAACTGTTTTTAAAATAGTACTCCTTTTTGACTAGGACAGTGACACATAGTCTGTTATAATATTTGTATTTGTAAATTTTAGCTTCTCGATACACATGAAACTTTTAAAGTATTCAGACAAATGTTCTCTTAGTATCCATCTCTATTCAGTGAAAAGAAATTTCAAAGAAACTGGAGAGGGTGTATGCACAGAATGAGTGCAGATGGCACAGAATTAGCATGTGCAAAGAGAACCCTGAAAAAATATGAGGAGGAGAAGAAGAAAAACAGTGTTTCCAACTGCTAATTTGAGTTGTCCATCCCTGGGCTCCATGAATCCACAGGCTGTGGTGTAAAAGTAATTCGTTGGAAATATCAATAGGCAGTTATAAAAAGTGATGTCAAAAACAAGAGTGGAAAACCAGCCATTAGCCAGGGTTCTGGTAACCTGCTGCTTTTCAAATGTGCAGAGCCATAAAATTCCATCCTGGTGATGTGTGACTGACATGTTACTTAAAAGAGCTTTTTGGGAGTAAGAAAACCAACACAAGAAAGTTAGTGCATTAGGTAATATTACTGGAAAGCTGGGTGAAGTTAGAATCAGTTTTATTTTAACACCATATATTAATATAATTTCCAGTCCAGTTTGTTTTGTTCTTTAATAGCCCCCCTGGCAGGTGAGCCTGTACATATCTATCATTTCCTTCTAAGCATCGTCTGATGGCAGCAATTATAACTTTATAAACTCCATCACTGGATCCTCCCTGAGAGACCCAGACACTAATGGGAGATTTATGAAGTATTTAAGTACTTGCTCTAGAACTGAGATCCAACAACCACCCTGCAGCTGCTGGCTTTTTGGCTACAGCTTACCCAGACATCTCCATTCTGCAGAAACCCCTTGTTATTTTTGAAAGAGGTACCAGGTTCCATAAGTCTTCCCCAGCTTTATAAAGCAGGTACTGGGACCCCACACCATTATAAAATGTACTGGGATGATGCCAGAAACTGGTTTATTTGCTCCTTCTCCTGCCAGAAATCCCCAAGATCAGGCTGTGCTGCTGGAGTGAGGGGACACTGCATATTCTGAACAAATCATTACAGAGTAGTAATTTTCCCCAAGATCCCCACATCTAGAAACATACCATTGTAATAGAACAATCTATAGTTACACATTTTTAATTTTACTTATCTTCTATTATACATTCTTTTGCCAAGATCATACATAAAGCTACAAAACATACAGCAGGATTTTAGATTTTTTTTAATTTTTTTTTTAATTTTATTTTTTAAGCTCATAAAAGTTCAGGTCAGGTGTGATTAAAGGGCAAAATTCAGATCAGCTGTGATTAATCATTTGGTTAATCTTTGGAAATTAATAATTATAATTAATTTGGAAATTAATTTGGAAAACACATGAACCCAGTAATGATTTAGGTGGCAAGGGTGAACAAAGAAAAGCAGCAGCTCTATGGTACTCTAGGAGAAAGCAAATTCTGGGATATAATCTGAGAAGGAGGAATAATCAGGAATATAGAGCAGTGCAGAATAAACAGGGTGAGTGATGTTTATATTTTGATTAAATACACAGTTTGAGGGTGAAAGGGAAAAGTGGTCTAAATTAAGGGGAGGGGGTTGAGTCTGGAAAAAATGTTGCTTTTTATGCTTCCCGAGGGTGAGGCTGGTGAGGAGCAGGGAAGGGAAATGGGAAAGGACACTACAAGAACCTTGAGGCAGTGATTACACTGAAAGAATTACCAATTGTGTGAAGATAAGGAAGGTGAGGCTGGGGATGTTGTCTCTGGGGTTGCTCTCCAGCATTCCTGCCCTCGGGAACTCCAGGGATCTGAGGTGTGAGAGCTGTTCTGCTCAGAATTTAATGCACGGATTCTGCCCATATTATAAATTATTCTTGCTACTGGGTCTCAGGTTGCACTTGGGGGAAGAGAAAAGGTTGTTTTCAGTGTTCAGAAACAGTAAAATATTGTTCAGGTCTGTTGGAAAGAGAAATTTTCTGTTTGCTTGCTTAGAGTCTGTGGAAGAGAATATTTAGGGGGAGAGATGGGCTGGGGGTGAAAGGAGTTGGTTTAGTCTTATGGAAGACCAGCTGAAGCAAGTTTAAATACAAAACAGAGAAGCACCAAATGTTGTATTATTAGCTATGGTTTAACTGGGGCTGCTAATTGCTGTACAGAAATGGGAGCACAGCAGTGCTGCAATGACTGAGAGACACAGGAAGGCAAAAGGAAAACAAATAACCTGCCCTGGTGCCATGGGGGAAAACCTGGATGTTAACCCTGGCAGAGATGATGAGGTTTTGTAACCTCCAAAATGCTTCTTCATAGTTTCTTTTTACTTGGCTGTGAAAGCACAGTGGCTTTTCATGGCATGAAGCAGCTCAGAGGTTTATTTGTGTGTTGAAAAAGCTTCCTGTGATAAGCAATGCTGTCTTTCTATCAATTGGAATAAACTATATCCAAGGCACATAACTCTCGAGCAACTTGGATTGAAAAATACCTGCATGTGTTATTCTGCTGTGTCAGACCCTGTCCATAGTGAAAGCAGAGGGGAATCACAGAGGTTCTTGGATATAACTGGATGGAGAAATGGGTTTGGCTGGTTATTTGAAAGTGATGTGTGTGTCTGGGTTTTATCAGTTCTGTTTCCTGAAGCTTGATGCAGGCACTTTGGAAAGCAAAGATAGAGTATTTCTTCTCTTCAGGTACAGAGTGCTATATCCACATGCCTAGATAATAACTACAGCTTTTCCAGTTTGGGATATTCTTTGGTTCTGTGCAGTGTTCAGTAACGATCTCATTCATATTTCCCTGTATTTTGGAGAAGAGCCAAAGAGGCTGCTGAAATGGCATAATTTAGTGAACCTGGAAAACAGATGGGGCCTGGCCCCGAATTTGGTTAGATAAAGTAAATCATGTTGACTTCCATAGCTGAACATTTTGATTTTCCTGCTTTAGTTTTCCCATGCTTCTCTATCGGTCATAGACTCAGCATTCTCTTTGTTGCATAATATCTTATTTCAAGGTCAAACTTAAACTTGTCTCAGCCACATCCTCCATTGTGTTAAAATGAATGTTCCTGGCAATGTCATCAAAATACCTCCATGTAATCAGCATCACACCCTGGATCCCTTCTTAATCTGAATTGAGAGGCTCTATCTGGAGCTGGAGGCTGAGTGGCAGCCCCAGAGCTGCTGTGCAATTTAAAATGCTGGGGTTACGTCTCAGGATGCTGTAGTGTTCCCTAAAGTCCCAGAACAATCTAAATTGCTCTTCTCTTTTCCTACCTGTGCTATTCAGCACTGAGCTTTGTAGGCCAGGGCTAATGGAAAATGTGTCTGCCCACGGGAAAGGGCGAGTTTTCTATCAAGCACTTCCTTCCTTTTAAAGAAGCTTGACTGATTGCCTCTGTTTAAATTTTTATATAAATAGTGACAGGAGCATTCCTTCACTGAAATATCTGAAATCTGTAATAAATTCCTGTTTTGTGTGCTGTTGCAAAGAAACATCCCTCAAATGCAGTCGTATCTTTATTTCAAAAATGAAAACTTATCAAACTTTCAAAACCACCTTTTCAGTAAATGGAAGCGCAAATATATATATATATTTTTTTAATGAAGAAAGCAACAGTCTTTTCAGTAGACTTTAATTTGAAATAAATTGGGTTTTGTTTTGTTTTGTTTTTTTTCTTTTTTTTAGGCCATTTCTGGCCTTACTTGCCTGTTGGCTTTAATGCCACTGGTGTGCTCACAAAAGCCAAGGTGGAACATTACATGTGACAAATGATCCCTCCAATTTGTTCTAAACAATTGTAAAGGATGTGATCAGCACCACTGAGAGATCTAGAGATTACTGGGAACCTCCAAGATAAGGCTGTCTCTAATTAGCTGTGAATTAAAATATTGATATCTGGCCTGTATCCAGTGGCAATTCCAAACAAGCTGATAACATCATTCTGTAGTATAGTTAAGTTATTCTAGAACACTTTACCTGCACTTTTTTACCAATAGTTGTTATGTGGCTAAACTGCTTAAATTATTTTTTTTTAAACTTTTCTAGAAGATAGTTATGAAAAGGGCAGGATAGGGCACAGAGTGACTCCATACAATCATAGGCTTGATGGTGTCTTACTGGCAGCTAAAATTATAAATTTAAGAAGAAAACCTAAACTTAGGTTTTCTTTAGAAGGACATGATATGATTGAAAGATTTGAAAACAGAACAATCAAAATCCCAAACCAAAAAACCCCAAACATGTGCTGTATTTGTTGAGCTTTACTTCAGCTATTTACCATCAGCTATTGCTAGTGTGTCACTCATTTTAATTTCTGAAAGGATTAATCAAGTATCTTTCATTGCAAGCAGTCCATAATGCCATGCCCAGGTGGTTTGCTCCCTTCCATCTTGAAAAGAAGATGATTTTTGTTGGCAATTAATTCTGGTTGATTTCTCAAGATAGATTTCACTGGTTTATTAAACTTTTCCATTAACTTTTTTCCGGGAGGTTTGAGCATCCTCCTGGAGAGATGATGAAGAGGTGTAATTGGAAAAGAAGTTAGATTTTTTTTCAAGGTGACTGTTGGGTTGTTCTCATTGTTGTTCAGTACTTGTTCAGTGCAGAACTGGCTGAGCCCTGCTAGAAACAGAGACTGGAGCCAGTCCTGGCTTGTCTGATGGACTCCTTGGTGTAAAAGCTCTCTCCCCTGGAGAAAGAGGGGATAATGCTTCAGAGGGGGAATTTAGAGTCCATCCAAAAGCCTTCCTTTGGTTGGCCTCCTGGGAAATGGAAGCTTTGGATGAACTGTCAGCTTTAGCTGAGAAATTTCAGAAGTCGGCAAAATGTTTTGAGGTCCCTGCTCTTAACCGTTAGGCTCCTAAAAAACAGTGGTTTGAAAGGTAAACATAATTAAGAATTAAAATTACATAACATAAATAATTCTGATTTGTCTAGTGGATGTTGATACCAGCCTGAAGGAGAGGGCTCTGGTCTGAAACTGTGGCGTGGATGGAGGCAACACCAATGAATTCAATCAGAGGTACCTGGAAGGAGAAGGACTTCAAACCCATACAGGCAGCATTCTGTAAATTTTAATCCTAGGCCAGTCATCCTCCAGTGTGCGTCTGCTTTGGAGCATGAGTGCTGGGGTTTTTCAGGTGTCCCTGAACAGAGACCTGCTCCATTTGCTGGGGGTTTCAGCCTCCCCTTCCTGGAGCCTTCCTGTGACATCCCTGATAACACCAGGAATGGCTGGGCAGACGCAGCCTCTGCTGGCTCTGTGCACGGTGTTGTTACAGGTTCAGCAGGGCTTTGTTTCTCTACAAGAGCATGAGCAGGGCTGGCAGTGTGACTCAGAACCTGCTGCAATTGACTGATGATGTGTGTGTGTGCCCTGCTCACATCCTTGCTTTCCTAAAACTTGTAACAAACAGTCTGAGTGGCCGGGTATCTTTTTCTTTTCTTTAGAAACAGGACGCTGTTGTGAAAGCTTGCAAAGGTTAATGTCATTTTGAGCAAAGCTCTTTGCTTATTTTATGCTAATCCAATGAAAGTTATATAAAAGTAACAACTCTGTGCCTCTTCTGAATGTAATTTTGCCAAGGGGAAGATCCCAACACTTTTGAAGTCAGTGGCAAAATGCTATTGACTGGTTCAGCCTTTAACCTTCTATGTATCAACCAGACCTTGCAAGAAAATAAACTTTTTCTGTGATTTTGACTAAACCTCAGTACACGCATGCAAGTTTTGCAGAACACTAAAACCAGGCAAAATGCAGCACATGTACTATTTATACATTGAAGAACTCCAATTTTCTTCAAAGCCAGATCTTCTGCAGTATCATACAATTACTTTCAACTGCTTATATGCTTTTACTTCCAGGACTTGCCTTAAATGTGTTTAAAAGATAGGAAGGAATTTCTACCAGGAGATAGCATGAAAGATCAAATATTTTGCCTGTCTTCATTTTCTTTATCTCTTTAGAAGGCTTAGAGACAGCAGCAGGTAATTTGGGGTGTACATTTTTGAAGAACATCAGCCTCTAGCTGTTCCTATTACCAAACCAAGATTTCAGAAAACGTGGTCACTTCATAAGGATGTCTGACAAGAACTGCCTTCTTTTGAGGGGAAAAAAAAAAAGCTGTTAGTCTTTATCTTTTATTTAAATAAAAAAAAACTGAAATAGCTAAAAAAGCTGAAAAGCAAAAAGGGAATAAAATTCAGCTAACAGAGAATATATATAAAAAAGGTATAATCCTACCAGAGGGGCTACTTCAAGGGAGAAAAACACATTCTTGCCTGGCTTTGTGCTTGTCCAGCACAGAATACTTAAAAGGAGATGGCAGACTTCGGTTTGCAAGCAGGAGGAGTGTGTGCTTGCAGCCCTCTGTGTGTGTGTATGCTTAGTCCTTCTTTTGGAGTTCATGAAAGTCCTTTCCAGAGTCTAGTTTCAGATAATATTATATGAAAATACTGTATGAAATTACCTATGATTGCAAACAGGTCATCAGTTGTCCAGAAACCAGACATGAAGTTTGTGTGGGGCAAAAATAACAAGGTTCTACAGGGCTGTGAATGTTGAATTTGGAGGAAAGTGAGGTTTTTCACTCATGAGTTCTCCTAATAAATTTTTCACATACCACTTTCCTCTTCTTCATTCTCCTCTTCATCTTTTCTCTCAGTGATACTAAATAAGCAGAATCAACATTTCTTAGAAGGAAAAAACTTGCTTCCGCTCCAGAATTTTACTTCAACATAAAATGGGTTTAGGTTCCATAGATGGGGGGCTTGTTTCCTTGTTTATAACTCCTCAAATATTCATGTGTTATCAAAGAAAACCTATCAAAAATTAGGGCAGCATGGCTTCTCTTGCACTACGCCCCAAATTCCTCCTATTCTCTGAGTTTTGTGCTGATGGCACCCCTGGGTGTGGCAAACCCTGGCTCCCCTCCAGCCAGGGCACTGGTTGGATGCATCTGCAAGTCCCAGGCTCTGCAAATTCAGAAAGGAGGGATCAAAACCAGATTTAATTGCTTGTTTGAGTTTCATTTGTGTCTATTTTCCCGCATTGCTTTGTATCTGTCCTGTGAAGTGTAGTCCAGTAGAGCCATTAAATTCAGTTATATTCACTGTGGATATTGAACATGTAAGTTTGAAGCTGGTGAGAGGAGAAACAAGCACGGTTGAACTTTTCTCCTCTCCTTTCTGAAATGGCACTGTTCAGCAGTCCCAGAAGGCTTAAGGAAGAAGGTAATATTTTAATTGCCTTGTATTTCTCCAGGAGATTAATAGCACTGTCAGTGCAGGAGAGGGCATGAAGCTGAAATACACACAGGAAGATGCACAACAAGAAATAAAAACCTCACTGATGCCTCTGAAGGGCCAAATCCTGCTCCCCTGAGGCCTGTGCACTGTGGGGATTTAAGACCAGCTGGTTTTGACTCTGTTGTGCTGCACATGGACTAGATGGGGGCTGTAGGTCCCTTCCAAGTGAACTGCTCGATGTCACCTGCCCCCAGCTGCAGCATAAAAGGGTGTGTGTACATAAATATAGAAATTTGATCAGTAATTCCTACAGGGAAATCTTTAACTTCTGTTTCAGGAAAGCATTTTAAACTGAATCTCTGTGCCTGAGTGCTTT
Source organism: Certhia americana (assembly GCA_018697195.1). Taxonomy (NCBI): domain Eukaryota; kingdom Metazoa; phylum Chordata; class Aves; order Passeriformes; family Certhiidae; genus Certhia; species Certhia americana. The sequence goes on from CM031863.1 coordinate 3,679,529, forward strand.
GCCAGGGCATGGAGGAAGGAGGGAGCTGCTGTTGGAGCAGACTGGCATGTACATTACTGAGGGGGTGTCAGGGGCTTTGAAGCTCTCTCCTGGATTTACTTGTAGTCCTGCTTCTAAATCTGATACCTCAATTTCTTATGCTGAATGGTTCCCCCTTCTAATTATTGTTCTGCTAGCATGAATATGCATCACTGCTTATGGTATAAACATGAAGGGCATCACAAATAACTGGGAAGATGTGCTGCCCTTAGATTTTGGCACTTTTTTTCCTTCCAGTATTCATTATGTTGACTCTCAACTGATGCTAAGTATTAAAATTAAAAAACAAAACAAAGAAGCCCCAAAAAGCAAAAGAAACAATCAAAAGCCTTATTGTAAGGGAAGAAATATTAATGACAGAGAAAGGAAACATCAAAATTTGCTATTTGGTGTTTGGTCCTTGGAGTGTTTCTCAGTTTAGGTTGTCAGCTGGCAGGGGTTGCTCAGCCCAAACAGATGTTCTCCACCAGAGTCCTACTGCAGAGGGACAAACTCGATTTTTCATTGCTGATATTTCTCATGAGACAGAGAGTATGTGAAACTTAGTTTGTGCATTACCAGGGAGAAAACAGCTGTTTCCATGAGCTCCAACTCCAGATTTCCAGTGATCTTCCTGCTCAGCCCTGTGTTCAGACTCTTGCTGCCTGCAAATACCAGTGGTTTGTACAGCTCATGGTGTGTGCAGAGGGAAGGGCAGAGCTTTAATGTCCTTAAATGCAAGTTGGCCTTTGTGGGTAAATTATACTTTCAATGCAGGATATTGGATTTATTTGTGTAACTAATGGCTTTTATAAATGGCAGCTACACTGCAGGTAGTGCTCATTTCAAAATCTTTAGTAAATATGTGTAACGGAGTTGTGGGTGTTCCTATGCAGAGGACTAAGCATGTGTGAGAAGTGGTACAAACATTTCCTGTACATGGGAATTGTCAAACAACTCTTAGATCAAAGGAAGAAAAGATAGCATACTTATTGGGAAAAAAAAAAAAAAAAAAAAAAAAAAAAAAAAAAAAAAAAAAAGACAACAAAGCTCCTAATTTATTTGTCCTTTTAAGAGGTGGAAGGATAAATCTGCAGAATAATCTACACTATTATGAAGAAGTTCTAGTTAGTCTCATGTTTTTCCTCAGCAGGAGAGATGGATGTGAGCTTAGTCTCCTGGTTTTATTCACCCTGGTGAATTCCAGTCATGATTCATTCTCACTAATGAGATCAAAGCACAGAGTTCCCCTTCCACTAACACGCTCCCTCAAAGGCATTAATTGCTTCTCCAAAATATATGTCTATATGTATGTTGGAAAAGCCACAGAGCTTCTTTGTGTTATTGCAGGTGCTTAAACAGCCTTTGAGTTTAAAAAAAAAATAAAATTTATTGCACTTTTTTGCCAAATGAATGGATGAGGGATTCCTCTGCAGCTCAGCTGACACGAAAGCAGAGCCTGGCAGGTAGCAGCTCTCTGTGAGCACTGCCAAAGGTCAGTCCTGGGCTGGGTGTCCAGACTGATGTAGGACATGCTGATAGAGATAAGGGTGATGAACTTCTCTTTTCTAGCCTGAGAAATTGATATGGCAGCAGAACTGATAGAAATGTAATGTAATGCCTTTATAAATGGGCCTAAATAGGATTGGCACTGGAGAGGTGTTGGCAAATTGTGGCATGTTCACTTCTAGCTTTGTGAAACGTTCTCATTGTGACCACAAGGCAGAAAGGTTGGACTATAGGGCAATTATTTTCTATAGCTTAAGCAGTCCAGGTTGTGGACGATGTTGTGCTTAAAATATATTTTATAAAACTAAATAAATACAGTGGTGTTTTATAAGCCAGTTGTTGCTGGATGCAAGTTAAATTCCAGCAGGTGTGTATTGCAGGTGGGGATGATCAACACTTTATGACAACCCTGTTTCTAATTTTCATCTAATTTCCCTGATTGCTTATGAGTTAATTGTGTATGTAGTGAAAGAAAGACTTCAGAATGCTGCTTCATCAGTTAATTAAAAATAAATCAACACATTTTAAAAGGTGGTAAAATAGTTTTCAACTTGTATTTATGATTCTTGAGCTGTACCTGCATTTTGAAATTTGTTTTTCTTCTTCTGAAGTCTGTGCTCTTCAAGCCTTTAGTGAATTGCAGTTTGGTACCAAATGAGGAGTTAAACAACTGTTCACATACTAATCAAGAGCTCCTTTTGTATTTCCAAATCTCTCACATCCCTTTGCACTGCTTGCAGAAAGAATGCTGAGGCTGAAGGATGATTTGGCTCTAGTTTGCTAAGGAGTTTGCATGAGTGTATATATATAATTGCACCTCTTTTTGCCAATTGATTTTATTACAGTGCTTAACGGCTTGTTGAATAGTTTATAGGATAATGAACGTCATTTCCTTGTATTATACTATAAATAACTTACAAATTTTTAATTAGGATAATCATGGTAGCTTTCTTTCTCTACTGCTGTAATCAAGCTTTGCTTTTTGCATTCAAGGAATAATGTACATCTATATCAAGTTAGAACAATGTTTTTCTAAAGAGTACAAGATTTTGTTGATTGTATTTTTTTTAATAGACTTCCCTTTCTAAATCTCAGTTCGACTTCTGTTGAAATGATAATTAGCTCAATTGGATGAGTTTTATTTACCTTAATATTCTGATTAGAAGAATATATTCCAATGCTATAGAAAGGCAAATGCCAAAATCTGATATGAGGCAAAAGTTCTGTCTTATTCAATCAGGCATTTCCTAGCATAATGTATAAAGATATTTTACAACCACATCAAGTTAAATGCTTACTTTGGTTTCAGTTGTAATCTCTAAGTCTATTAATTGTAGAAAGTAAAAATATAGATAAAGTAAAGCAATTCAAGCAGAAGTTTTCAAGTGTTCCAAGTGCTGCATGGAGTGATTTACTGCATGAGGGAACCCAATGTGCATGACCTGATGTCCAGCACAGCCTGGGGATGCTCAAGGGTCCCCAGCTATGAAGGGATGGCAGTGTTGGAAGGCATCTGAAAGATTATCCAGTTCCTCCTCCTGCCATGGGCAGGGACACCTTCCACTAGACCAAATTCTCCAATCTCCATCCTTGGACACTTCCAGGGATGGGGCAGCCTGTGCCAGAGCCTCACCGCCCACACAGGGAAGAATGAGACATGAGACGTCAGGACAGACAGATGATTTATGGTTAAATCCCCCTTGCCCATCCTGTGCTGCTGTCCCTTGAGCGTGTTCTCTTTTGGCTGTTTCAGAAGTTGCTGGTTGGAAATTTTTTCAATTAAGTAGATTAATCAGGAAAAAAAAAAAACAAAAAACCAAAAAACACCAGACCTTTTTTGAAGTGATTAATCTTACCCGTATCTGGAAAGCCATACCCCTTCCAGTGAAGCTTTTCCCAAAGGAGAGAGTCCTTAGGTTCATGAAGGAATTCAAGAAACTGTTTTCTACCACCTACAACTTCATAAAACATTCATACAGTTTCTGTCTTACCATATTGCTGTTTTTTTTAAATGATGATGGATCTACAGAAGGGACTACCTCTCTTTTTTACAGAACTCCAAAACCTAGACAGATTCAAATTTACCATTTCCTCTGGTACTTTTGTCAATGCTACCTAGTTTATGCTAAGGGCTGCCTGGTCTCCTTCTTCTGCTATAACTGAGTGTAAATATCCATTTCATTGCTGAGATTTGGAATCTGTTAATGTGGCTTTCAGCACATTGCAGAATGTTTCTGCAGCTTTGCAGCTCCTTTGCAGGACTCAAGCTGCTCTCTCGCTGCAGTTTTGCAATTATGCCATCAAATACAAATCTAAACATATGGCCATTTCTATAAAATACAGAGCCTGAGGAAACTGGAGAGAGCAATGATGAGTCGGAAGAAAAATCCAGTGGAAACAGAGTTAAATGTCAATGTCTGCAGCGTGCCTAGTTAATATTTCACAGGAACACTGTCAACTTGTTATAGAGCCCAGAGGATTTATACATTTTTCTGACAGATGATCATAATTCCCATCAGTACACTTAATGCCAGCATCTGTAGGGTTCTACCTAATTTGGGAAACAAATATATTCTGTCCTCGTCAGAAAAGAATACTTTGTGTGTTCCAGGAAATGCTCATTACCTTGGGGTCATGGCAATTAAGCAGAGGACAGAGATTTTTCAAGGGGTACTGTTACACTTCCCTTTTGGCTGCTGTCTTTAAATGCAAGTTGGCAGGTGCCAGCTCCTGGTCTTGGCATTGCAGTGAAAAATTGCCTTTGATCATGGGTCTGAGTAAACACATGAAGATAGAGTATAAACATGGTCATTAGGAAAGTTTTAGTCATACTATCTGTGCTTTATGGGTGAGGAATGTTGAGACTGTAACATACACAACAGCTTAATATCCTAATCATCACTTTCTTTAAGCTCCACTGTATTATTTTATACCTGTATTGATCATTAATGAAAAATTCTCAAAATTTAGGTTTTCTAACTTGCTCTACATTAAATCATGGCCAGTCTAAATATTAAGGACAAGGACACCTGTATAAACATTTATTTTCCTTGAGTCTCTTCTACCTTCTTCAGAGCTGATGAAGACCTTCCCAACAACCTCTGTTTCATTTTACTAAATAAGTAACTTTCACTTCATCTCTTCTTTTGGTGATCTTTATTCCCCAGATGATGTTTTAGAAGCTGGAATTCTAAATTATTTATGTGGGTGTGATAATACTCAAGGAAGAAGTTATGCTTTATGTTGGTGCATGGATAAGTTTTGTTTATACAAATGCAGTTGTGTACCATTATTGCTAGCAGAACTAGAGGTGGAGCAGGAATAGAATTCCTTCTGTGGCAAGCACACCAGAAAACTCAGGGAAGACAGCCTTCCTGGATGAATGATGTATTTTCATGCCTAGAGCAGGAAAAGTCTTGCCAGGAATTATGAAAAATGATAACAGGATTTCTCCTGAGCTATTCAAAAAAATAACAGAAAATGGAGAAGATGGGAAATGTTAGCTTGGGTTTGGTAAAGAAAAAGAAAATGTAACTTTACAAAGAAGTCATTACTTCTAGGTAACTCATTAAATTATTTTCTTGTTTTTCTGTAGTTCTGCAGATTTCTGCTATCCGTCACTTTTAAGTTGTGTAAAGTAACTGTGTATTAAATTCGGTGTAGTTGAATTTTAATTTTTGCAGTACTTAAGGCAGTTGCCTTCAGGGTTAGTGGGAAAAGTCAGAATTCTTCATGAATTGGTCTCTTTTATGTTGGGTGTTGCTCAACCAGACCATGACTAGAAAAACTTGGAAGGGATTTTGCCCTGCCACAGGATGCTACTGGGACATTTTAAAAGAAACCCAAAAGTTTGCTTTTGAGTGATACATGTCCTGTTATGTACTGAAATGTCAGTCTTGAGAATGTCTTGGTCCCGTGTTCTTTTTGACAAGACGAGGAAGCACAGCAGTGTCTATCAGTGACTCTGATCAGAATAAAACTGAACTTGCAAGTCAGCAAAGTGAGTCTGCCCCACTTTATTAGAAGGAGCATTGAGTTAAACAGGAGCAATCCTGCAGTCGGGTTTGGATGATGAATAAGGCTTCACTTTCAAAGGTTATTTTCTCTGTCTACTTGATACAAACTTGGTGTACCACTGATAAAAGGTCTCCTTTGACTCACCTGGTCCCTCTATGGTTTTGGATGTGCAGAGCTCCAGTTTCTAAGTGTATGAAAGCTGTATTATACAAGGTAGTAACACCTTGATCTGCTTTTTCTTTGGCTTTCATGCTGCTAATTTTTAATACTTTTAGTTGTCTCTATTTCCATCTCTTTCTTGTCTGTCTTAACATAATTCCATCTAGTTTTTGCTTCCTTAACAGCAGTCCTTTTACTGCTGTCCTTTTCCCTTTTCAGATGAGGGAGAGCTCTTTCCTTCTATCATTTTGTCTGGGACATTCTTAAATCTTGAAATCATGTAATAGATTGGGGAAGAGACCTTTAAAGGTCATCTAGTCCAACCTCACTGTCTCATGGCAGAGACATCTTCAACTGTATCAGATTGCTCAGAGCCCTTTCCAACCAAGTTTTGAGGGATGGGGCATCCATGGAATCTCTGGGCAACCTGTGCTGGGGTCTCATCACACTCACAGGGAACAATTTCATCCTAACATCTCATCTAATTCTGCCCTCTGTCACTGTGAAGCCATTCCCTCTTGTTCTGCTTCTCCAGGCCCTTTTCAAAACCCTCTGCTTTAGCTCTTTTCAATTTTTAACTCTCTCAAGCTTTTCTGTCTTAGCAGAGGTGATGTTAATCACCTCTGTGGTCTGTTCTGGACCATGTCTGAATCATTTGGTAGAAATGACAAGGGAGATGATGTCCAGTGATGTTTGGGCCAGCACAGAAAGCCGTGAGGACCAAACAGGATCCTTGTTGAGGCCAGGTACAGTCAGGGAGTGGAACTGTGAAAAGTGGTTTTGATGCAAATGTCCAGTGCAAATCTTAAAGATCTTTTCAGTGGTAAAATCAGTGGAGTTTAGAAGAGCTCTGGAAACATGGATTTGTAAGAGCTTGTGCAGTTCCCCCTCAGTGCTCGCAAATCCACAAATCTTTGTGCTGCAGAAGGTGAAGTTTGTTTGGCCTGGCAGATTAATCTCTGTGGGAGGTTAAACTGCTCACATGTCCACCTAAAGAGGGAAATTATGGATCCAGCTCTACCTCCTCACTCTTCATATTGCATTGTGTCATGTCCCTTTTAAGCTAAAATCATTCCCAGTGGGAAGTTTCTGATGGAACAAAAGCAAGGGAAAGTGCTGCCCCAGATGTGGGCTGGGGTAAAATGCTCTTCTGATGTGGATCTCCATCAGCACAGCAGGAGATGGAAAGAGAAAAAGTGAGCCAGTGGCCCAGCCAGTTTAAAGATTCACTGTTTTGTGAAGCACAGTGTGGGTAGTTTGCCTGTTGGTGCCTCGGTCTGTGGGTGTGATGGGAATGGTGTGCAGAGAGCTCAGCAGAGCCTTGAATCCTGCTGGGGCTCTGAGACAGAGCTCTGAGACAGAGCTCTCCTGGCGTGTCCTCAGGAGGCCTCACCCTGCACTTCCAGAGGATGCTTAAAACATGTCAGTGTTCCCAGCTGGTGATCTTAGGAAATTCATGAATACCTATATTTGATTTGCTATCTTTTCTGCCAGATTCTAGAAATAATGATAAAAGTATTCCTTGCTCCATTTAGCAGAATAATTAATAAAATACTGTTTGACTAGAGCATCTTATCCTGTTTTTATTCTGATTTTCATTTATCAAAAATTTCCCGATTGTGAAGCCTGTTTACAATGCTACAATCTCATCTTTGTTTCCTCAAAAGGCACGTTTCCAAAATGCTTTCAGATATCCAACCATTTTAGTGAATACCTCAAGGGATCATTGAAATATCTTTACACAGGTGGTGTGAGTTTAAAAAGCCTTCCCCTGTGTATCCATCTGCATTCATCACCTTAGGTCATCTTCAATATTCATGTCCTCTACCTGGAATGCTGGTTTTGTCCTCAGTGATAACATGTGATTTTCTTCAAAATTAAGCATATGGTTTATTTTTCTTGTCAAATTGCCCTTAAAATCTCTTGGATTTTTTCTGGTATTTGTATCTGCCAGGATTGGAAGACTTATTTTTGCTTAAACTATCTCAATATTTATGATAATGTTCATTACTAAGAGGTAAATGACAGGAAAAAGCAGTTTTTATTTGTGCAGATACACAAGTCAGCTTTCAAACAGTCTTGGCTTGTTGCTGGATCTTATCTAAAATTCCTTCCAAAGCTACCATAAATTTAGAATTTAGTGTCACAATGCAAAACCATTGCTGTGGGTTTTTTTCAGTTTTGTTTCCCCTCCTCCCCTCCCTTGCTACCACTGAAAAATGGATCTAAGAAAAAAAGATATCCTGTATTTTTATCAGTCGAGTGAAGGTAAATGATGAAAAATTATTAGTTTATTAATTCCTAGAGCTCAATTTAGTTAGACTTGAGTCAATCAATGCCAGTGTTCTGCTATGTGAACTTGTTTGCTTACAGTTTAAAGAAACTTGTTGCAATGAGATAACTGTTCTTTATCTTCATCAGCCCACAATGGCTTAATGAGGAATAGATTTTATTATCCTACAAAAGTCAAACAGTGTGAGTGAACTCCTGGATGTCTGTTAGGTTGAGATGTTTAATTTCTCAGCTGATCCCAGAGTTTAGGTGGACTCAGGGCTAGGGTGGGGTGGCCAGGGAGGAGTTTCCTCCAGCTGTGCTGGTTTCCAGGGGCACTCAGCAGTGAAGTCACTCAATATCACAGAATCCCTGGGCTGGGAGAGACCTCCAAGATCAGAGTCCAACCCATGCCCTAACACCTCAACTAAACCATGGCACCAAGTGCCACATCCAGCCTTTGTTTAAACACATCCAATCTGTTTTAAAGCTGGAAACCATCACCAGTGTGACGTGGCTTTACTGGCAGTCCCTCAAGTGAAGGTGTAATAGTGACCCTGATCCAATTCAGGAACTAAATTTTTACCACACTTCTGAAGTGAAAGTAAAGACACAGGTCTTTGGGACCATCCAACAAATCCATGTGCCTTGCTTAGCAGTGCTCAAACACATTTCAAGTGGGTCACAGTTGTAGTTCTTGATATTTTTTTTTATTTTTGAATTGTTTGGGGTTTTTTAAATAAGAAAGAATAGGTGTCCCTGTTCTGCCACAGGTGTGCTTTCTGTGAGACGGCACTTTAAATCTACTTGAACATCATTATTGTAGAGACTCAAACAGTTTAGATCTTAATTGATATTAATAGGAATAACCCTCAATGACGTGAACTTGGCAAGGCAGAAATTGCAGCTGTTCTCAGCAGTAGTGGCAGTAACAAAGATAATTAATTGTTTTTCCCTGGGAGATATACTTAGATTCTGCAAACTAAATATTCCATTCCCTGAGCCCTAATTCAGGCTCGTATTTGTTCTGCAAATACAGGAAATGGAACTAAAGTTAATATTTTTTAACTACCACACTATAATGTGAGCTATTGTGATTGTTTTTGAGAAATAAAGTATTTAAAATATTTATTATACAAGTTTTCCAGTGATAACTTAAGCAGTTGATGTCATGTGTGATTTTGTTAGCAAAAAATGAGTAATAGTTCAATATTATTTTTTTTTTTTTTGGTTGGTTTATAAGAGCTGGTACTTGACCTGGTCCCAGCAGCAGTGTGAAAAGGGGATCTCATTGGATATTGCAGAGCACGTGTTCCTGGCAGAGTTTTAGACAAAAAGTATTCCTGAGTGAGCACAGCTTCTTTTGCTAAGAACTTGCAGTCAGCATTATAATCCTCCTGTATTATTAAAGAATACATCAAGGTTCAGTTTTGAAGTGCACAGGGATGTGTTAATGACACTGCAAAATGTTTATACCCATTGTGCAGGAGGCCCCTGTCTGGGTTATTGATTGCCAGGCTTTAAATTCTTTCAGTTTTGCTTTAATAAGAGTGGGAAGGAATCTTCACAGATCCTTCCCCATCTCAGCTGCAAGTGGGCTGAGCCACCTGGGGAGTATTTACTTCTGGTCCTGATTCTTGAAGCTGTAATAGACACCCCCACAAGAATGTATATTCATATGCTCTAAGTGTGTGGTTTTTATTAACACTTATTTTAATAGTGGTAGTAAAACTCATGCATTTAAATGCAGTTCTTTAAAGCGGTGGCATTTTGAGCGAGGGTTTCTTTCAGCAGTTATTTATTTCCACACTAGAAAATCTCTGGCATGGATGTAATTTTGTCTACACTAATAACATCCCCCCTGAAAACGTAACACGCATGGGATGCTCCGTTGCTTGCTACAACAGTAATTTTCTATTACAGGTTTTAAATCTCTGATATCCTTAAAATGTGGAGCTGCTTCAGGTTGGGCTGGACACAGAGGCAACAGCGCTGAGCAGTGCAGGTGCCCTTCAGCACCTCCACGATTGCCTCACTTCACAGTCAAGAAATGAGGCTTTTTTCCCCAAAACTAATACGGCACAAAACCACCAAACTAAACATTTACCTTTGTGATGTAAATATTTTCTAAGCTCAGCTTCTTTCAAATCCTGCAGTTATTTGTGCTGCTCAGCAAGAGGCACGGACTTTGGAGCAGGAAAATGTGTTTTTTATGAATGGGTTGAAACTCTTTTCTTCACTTGCATCTTAAATGCAATCTGAATGATCCATCATGCCCTGCACATAGCAAAAGCAATAGGTATGATAAAAGTCTGATTACATGTAATCAGCAGCAGTAGTGATTTGAATGTTTTGTCCTGCACCTTCTCTCAGCCTACTGCTCAGAAAAGCTACTGCTTTACTGTATTGAAAAAAGTTACTTGAGTTCATCAACTGAGTTAGTTCAGACCCCCATTTCTCTGAATCTCCCTTGTTTGTTTTTTTTTTTTTTGACCATTACATGGCTGGAATATCAGTTACTTCAGATACTTATTGAAAATATTAATAGTATTGCACAATCTAGCCTGGCATTCAGATCCACAGCTTCTTAACAGTGGATTTGAGACGTAAAACTGCTTTATGGCCTGTGCCCTAAAGTACAGGAAAGTGTTCTTAACAAAATTAGAAATGGGATTCCTTAGAGGGAAACTTAGAAATGGGATTCCACTTAAAAAAACAAAAAAAAAATCACCTAAGAAGAATTGTTATTACTGTGGTAATAGATCAGGCCAAACCATCTCTTTCTGGAGTGCATGTACACACGTTCTGCAGGAATTGTTAAGGATTGCATCTGCTCCAGTGATTGAGCTCAGTTACTGAGAGTGTGGAGCAGCTGTGAGGAATAACCAGCACAGCCCCCACAGAGCACTCCCCTCAGTAATTCTGACTCGAGCCCGCTCACGAGTGAAACCATCCTGCTTCAGAGCTCCAAAGCTGTGTCTGTCTTCTGGGGAGAATTGCCTGCTTGTACGCTTCTGCAGCTCTTTCTTTCCTGCTGCTAGAATATAATTAAAGTTGCTAAAAATACATGCTTTCTAATATTGTTTTTTCTGTGTAGGCGGCTGCTGTTACTCTGTTCTCAAGGGAGGAGATGGTATAAAGATGAATGTCACTTAACTCTATTAAGTGCTCCATATTGCACAGGGATATAAAAGCTCTTTATTTGTGGCCTGACCCAAAGTCCCATACGTTTTTAAATTGAGATATATATATATACATATACACATATATATGTGTGTGTACAGTGGAGTCTGCTGGTTTTGTTAGCTTTACAGAAGTAATTTTTTCCTCATCAGAAGAGAGGACACTTCTGAACTGAAAACTACCACTTTCATGTTAGCTGTGAAGATTTACTTTCTTAGTCCTAAAAAAACTAGTAGAACAAGAGGGGCCATAATTACTGTGCTTTTACAATGGCAACATTTTACCTAATTATGGTTTAGTCTACAGAGCACTCTGTTTCTTTAATAATCCCAGCAGACAGAGTTTGAGCATATGTTCTTGCATCACCTGGATGTAGCTGGCAACAACTGGTACCACTGTCATGGAAGTGACAGTTGACAAGATTTTACCTATTTTACAGTTGAAAGCATTGGCTCACCTTTGATATGCATGGAATCACTTAAGAGTGAGCTGGGATCAGCATTTAGAGGTAAAACAGCTCAATGCAAAGAGAGTCTTTGTTCACTTTTTGTGTGGTAAAACCAGGGCATAATTTTCTTAGCACAATCTCAGCAGCTTGCAAAGCTGCTAATAAAATCCTCAGCGTCCCTGCTGAAGTGAGATCTGGTTTTGCTAACAAATGTTAAACATCCACCATCCTTCTGACCTGCTGAAATAATTCAATCTGCAGGTTTGATCCTGAGTTTACCACCTGTCCCATGCCTTTTGGTTTCTATTTAAAGATGACCAATTCTTTCTGAATATTAAGTTCTCAATTTCCTCTCCTGCCTCCTCAGCCATCATTTGAATGATAATTATCTTTTCCTCACATATGGAAAGTCTCAAAAATAACTTAGAGATTTTTGGAGAGAAAGGGGACAAAGAGGAGCCTGAGTTTGTATTTGTGATGGATTTCCTCCAGCTTGTTCTGTGGTGAGACCTTCCCCTATGAAATCCATGTATGTCATATTTGTTCAGGTGTCCACCAGCTCCTTGTTCAGCACATCAGGATTGAGCCTCATTTCCATCACTGCAGTGGAATTTCTTAAAAATTAGAGTTGTCTTGGCAGCCCTTCAGTCCCCAGACTCCAGGATAGATTGAAGAAAGCAGTTAAGTTAAAAATTAAATTATTTCTTCCTTGGTTTTTGTGCAACTAGAACATTTACTCTGTGTGTGCAATCCTGCAGACCATCCCATCGATCCTGCTCCTGATGCTGTCTTTAATTTTCTAATTGCCTGTTTCTCTTGACCATCCTGTGCGACACAAATAGCCTCAGGAATGGCAGGGATTTGCCAAAAAAATAGCTGAGGAAAGTCTTCCCACAGGAATGCTGCCTTTGAATTAAATGTTTCCTCCATCAGGATATGTGGGGCTCTTTTGGCTTTTGTCAGGTGTCCAAATGTCTTGGCAAGAAACTTTTAAAATAGAATTATTTCAACCAAGTTGTTTGATAACATTATATCCAAAGTTGTCTTTATTTCCCTTGTATCTGTTTTGATAGCTTTTTTTTTTTTTT